>JAVSCE010013214.1:0-146103 GCA_032199065.1 Smutsia gigantea | reverse complement strand
CTGAAGTTATTTTCACTACAATTTATTAATTTTTTATTAAGGTATCACTGATACACAATCTTATGAAGGTTTCACATGAGCAACACTGTGGTTACAATATTTCACCCATATTATGAAGTTACCCCCCAATATCCCACTGCAGTCACTGTCCATCAGCATAGTAAGATGTTACAGAGTCACTACTTGTCTTCTCTGGCTATACTGCCTTCCCCGTGACCAACCCGCATTATGTGTGCCAATCATAATGCCCCTTAATCCCCTTCTCCCTCTCCTCCACTCACCCTCCCCAACCCTTTCCCTTTGGCAACCTCTAGTCCCTTCTTGGAGTCTGTGAGTCTGCTGCTATTTTATTCCTTCAGTTTTCCTTTGTTGTTATGCTCCAAAAATGAGTGAAATCATTTGGTACTTGTCTTTCTCTGCCTGGCTTATTTCACTGAGCATAATATCCTCTAGCTCCATCCATGCTGCAAATGGTAGGATTTGTTTTCTTCTTATGGCTGAATAATATTCCATTATGTATATCACTACAGTTTATTTTATCTGATTCATACTTTCCACCAACGTAAGTTCACTAGCGGAAGGGAATAAAAATGCATTTTTGGTCTGCTTTATTTTTTAAATCATTTGAATTAATGTTAGAGATCAGAGATAAAATAAATGAGGGAAGATATTTTCCATTTACACAATCTTGACAAAATAAACAATGTTAGATATTCATTAAAAGTTATAAGAATGCAAAGCAATCCTGAGAAGGAGGAATAAAACAGGGGGAATTACGCTCCCTGACTTCAAGCTCTACTACAAAGCCACAGTAATCAAGACAATTTGGTATTGGCATAAAAACAGACCCACAGACCAGTGGAACAGAATAGAAAATCCAAACATTAACCCAAACATATACAGTCAATTAAAAAAAAAAGTTATAAGAATGCAGCCACTGTGGAAAGCAATTTGGCCTCAGCCAGTACTGTTGAAGACATGACTGCTGTGCCTACTCCCGAGTATGTGCAAGGGACACTCTTCACGAGTACCCTCGGGGCAGATACACAGGCACTCACAGCAGCAGCATTGCTTACACTGGCCAGAAACTAAGACCAACCTGAAGGGATAAAGGGTGTGGCATATTCAAACCACAGAATCCAATACAGCAATAAAATGACACTACATAGAATAAGACAGCTGAATTCCACAGACACAATGCTGAGCAAAGGAAACTTATGAAAAAACACCTACACATTAATCTACTTACACGAAGTCCAAAAACAAGCCAAACTAATTTTATCACTTAAGACTGCAGACATAGATAGTATGACTCACATTTTAAAATCAAGGAAATAATAACATAAAACAGTAGAATGGCTTCTAGGGTGGAGCCTGTGAGTCAGGAGGGACACACATTGCCCATCCTGATCTGGGTGTGGTTATGGAGTGTTCATTCTGTAATTACTCTTAGCCACCTGTATGTCTGAAATATTCTTTCAAACATACGATGTATCTACAGTAAATAGGTTTAATCAGCTGTGAACTACATTAGGCACCAGTGTTCTGGGATTTTTAGAGAACTTAATTAAGAAAAAAGGATAAAAAAACTTATTATATTCAACCTTAAAGAGTGCTCTCCAAATCCAGAAAAATCCAAAAAAGTATCAAAAACATGATTTTAGTTGTCAAGTGATGAAAGTATCTACAAAGAAAATGCATATTAATAGTAATGAATGGAAATAAGAGAAAATTTCAGAATAAAGTTCTATTTCTAATGGATAAAAATTTAAGAGTGGTTAAGCAAAAGACTGAGACAGAAGCAAAAAGCAGATTTGGGGGAAAAATACAAAGATGTTAGATGAATGCAAGGCACGAGAAAAACAGTAGAAACTTTTGAATAAAATATTCCCAACACCCTAAAGTTTAAGCTTTTGATTACAGACTTGTCTGGGAATTGGAGAGAAGAAAAGGAAAGGAAAATGAGTTTTGCTGACTGGTGATATAAATTAAACACATCCCAATTTCAACCCTAGGGACAGCAACTCTGCAGCCTTGACTGTCCGCACAGCCAGTACAGGGAGGGCGCCTCTCCATCTCCCAGCCTCCCCACTGCTCCTTTCCACAGCCGGCACCAGATCCTGAACTCTGCATTTCTTTTTAACTTAAGTAACTACAAGGACCTGCCTATAATTACAGTCAGTCCTTTCCCTGGGGAATTTTCCACAACCCACAAATACCCACAGAGTCCAAGGCAGCTCTAACTGGTTCCTACTTAGTTTCAAAAGCTTAAATTTGCCTTCTAAAATTGCCTTTTAAGGTACAGATACTCTCAGCAATCACTTGACATGTGACTCTCTACATTTGTAGGGAAACAACTACATATGTAAAAAATTTACACCAACACTGCAAAGATAATGGAATTTAGTAGTGATTTAATATATTCATTGTTCCCATTCTCTAGTTCTCAATTCTTTAATAAGTAAAGATGTGTTATGCATGGTTATGCCTGGGCTTAGTCAAAGGTTGCATTCTTACTACAATGGGGTTAGTATCAAATCATTTTCCCATTGACTTGCTGTATACTTCAGAGATACATTCCACAGAAAACATTCTGTATCATTCAGAATAGTACCAGCTCCTTCATATGCACGGACACCACAGCAAAGGGTCTTCTCACCTTGTAGTAGAGCTATATTTCTGTTTAATTCTCTCACCTACTAAAAAACACAAAACTCTTAGACTCTAATTGTTATCTCACCGGAAGCACCCCAATTTTTATCTCACCTGAAGTACCTGACGTACTTCATTTAATGAGGTGCAACAAAGAATGAAAGAAATGATAATCCCCAGGGTGATAAAGAAATGAGACCAACTGATGGCAGAATTCAAAAGCCATAAAATGTTGCAAAGCTTTTGATTCAGCAATTCTACTTCTAGAAATATAACATAAGGAAATAATCTTCAATAGTTGAAAGATTAAGCTCTAAAGATTTCCATCAAAGCACTTTTATAAAGGAAAAATGTGAAATGATCTTTATGTCCAAAATAGGATACTGGTTCAGTAAACATCAGAACATACATAAAACAGAATACTATGTATCCCCTGCTAATTATATTGTAGAGGACTAAGTAAAAAGAGAAATTACTGGTTATGTTTCCCAGGATGCTCAAAAGGGCTTACCTACTACTATATAACTAGATCTTAGTAAATGACAACAAACGTAATTTTTTAAATAATTTCTTTGGTATCATTAATCTACAATTACATGTGCAATATTATGGTTATAAAACTACCCACTTCATCAGGTCCCCCCTCCAACCCCATTACACTCACGGTCCATCACCACAGTGAGATGCAATAGAATCACTACTTGTCTTTTCTGAGTTGTACTGCCCTCCCCGTGCCCCCCCAACATTACATCTGCTAATCATAATGCCCCTTTTTCCCCCTTATCCCTCCCTTACCACCCATCCTCCCCAGTCCTTTTCCCTTTGGTAACTATTAGTCCATTCTTGGGTTCTGTGAGTCTGCTGCTGTTTTGTTCCTTCAGTTTTTTCTTTGTTCTTATACTCCACATATGAGTGAAATCATTTGATACTTGTCTTTATCCACCTGGCTTATTTCACTGGGCATAATACCTTCTAGCTCCATCCATGTTGTTGCAAATGGTAGAATTTGGTTTCTTCTTATGGCTGAATAATATTCCATTGTGTATATGTACCACCTCTTCTTTATCCATTCATCTACTGATGGACACTAAGGTTGCTTCCATTTCTTGGCTATTATAAATAGTGCTGCAATAAACATAGGGGAGCGTATGTCTTTTTCAAACTCGGCTGCTGCAGTCTTAGGGTAAGTTCCTACGAGTGGAATTCATGAGTCAAATGGTATTTCTATTTTGAGTTTTTTGAGGAACCTCCATACTGCTTTCCACAATGGTTGAACTAATTTGCATTCCCACCAGCAGTATAGGAGGGTTCCCTTTTCTCCACATCCTCGCCAACATTTGTTGTTGTTTGTGTTTTTGATGTTGGCCATCCTCACTGGTGTGAGGTGATATCTCATTGTGGTTTTAGTCTGCATTTCTCTGATGATTAGCGATGTGGAACATCTTTCCATGTGCCTGTTGGCCATCTGAATTTCTTCTTTAGAGAAGTGTCTATTCATGTCCTCTGCCCATTTCTTAATTGGATTATTTGCTTTTTGTTTATTTAGGTGCGTGAGTTCTTTATATATTTTGGATGTCAACCCCTTATCGGATATGTCGTTTATGAATATATTCTCCCATACTGTAGGATGTCTTTTTGTTCTACTGATGGTGTCCGTTGCTGTACAGAAGCTTTTCAGCTTCATATAGTCCCACTTGTTCATTTTTGCTTTTGTTTCCCTTGCCCAGGGAGATATGTTCATGAAGAAGTCGCTCATGTTTATGTCCAAGAGATTTTTGCCTATGTTTTTTTCTAAGAGTTTTATGGTTTCATGACTTATTCAGGTCTCTGATCCACCTTGAGTGTACCTTTGCGTATGGGGCTAGACACTAGTCCAGTTTCATTCTCTTACATGTAGCTGTCCAGTTTTTCCAACACCAGCTGCTGAAGAGGCTGTAATCTCCCCATTGTATATCCAAGGCTCCTTTATCAAATATTAATTGACTATATATGTTTGGGTTAATGTTTGGATTTTCTATTCTGCTCCACTGGTCTGTGGGTCTGTTTTTGTGCCAATACCAAATTGTCTTCATTACTGTGGCTTTGTAGTAGAGCTTGAAGTCAGGGAGCATAATTCCCCCTGTTTTATTCTTCCTTCTCAGGATTGCTTTGGCTATTCGGGTCTTTTGTGGTTCCATATGAATTTTAGAATTATTTGTTCCAGTTCACTGAAGAAAGCTGTTGGTAGTTTGATAGGGATTGTGTGGAATCTGTAGATTGCTTTAGGTAGTATAGCCATTTTGACAATATTTATTCTTCCTAGCCAAGAGCATGGGATGCATTTCCATTTGTTAGTGTCCTCTTTAATTTCTCTTAGTGTGTCTTGTAGTTTTCAGAGTACAGGTCTTTCACTTCCTTCGTTAGGGTTATTCGTAGGTATTTTATTCTTTTTGATGCAATTGTGAATGGAATTGTTTTTCTGATTTCTCTTTCTGTTAGTTCATCTTTAGTGTATAGGAAAGCAACAGATTTCTGTGTGTTAATTTTGTATCCTGCAACTTTGCTGAATTCAGATATTAGTTCTATTAGTTTGGAGTGGAGTTTTTAGGGTTTTTTATGTACAATATCATGTCATCTGCAAATAGTGACAATTTGACTTCTTCTTTACCAATCTGGATGCCTTGTATGTCTTTGTTTTGTCTGATTGCCATGGCTAGGACCTCCAGTACAATGCTGAATAACAGTGGAGAGAGTGGGCATACCTGTCTTGTTCCCGATCTTAGATGAAAAGCTTTCAGCTTCTCGCTGTTAAGTATGATGTTAGCTGTGGGTTTGTCATATATGGCCTTTATGATGCTGAGGTACTTGCTGTCTATACCCATTTTGTTGAGAGTTTTAATCAGGAATGGATGCTGAATTTTGTCAAATGCTTTTTCAGCATCTATGGAGATGATCATGTGGTTTTTGTTCTTCTTTTTGTTGATGTGGTGGATGATGTTGATGGATTTTCGAATGTTGTACCATCCTTGCATCCCTGGGATGAATCCCACTTGATCATGGTGTATGATCCTCTTGATGTATTTTTGGATTCGGTTTGCTAATATTTTGTTGAGTATTTTTGCATCTACGTTCATCAGGGATATTGGTCTGTAATTTTCTTTTTTGGTGAGGTCTTTGCCCAGTTTTGGTATTAGAGTGATGCTGGCTTCATAGAATGAGTTTGGAAGTATTCCCTCCTCCTCTATTTTTTCAAAAACTTTAAGGAGAATGGGTGTTATTTCTTCTCTATATGTCTGGTAGAATTCAGAGATGACTCCATCTCATCCGGGAGTTTTGTTCTTGGGTAGTTTTTTGATTACCGATTCAATTTCGTTGCTGGTGATTGGTCTGTTTAGGTTTTCTGTTTCTTGCTTGGTCAGTCTTGGAAGGTTGTATTTTTCTAAAAAGTTGTCCATTTCTTCTAGGTTTTCCAGCTTGTTAGCATACAGAGTCTCATAATATTCTCTTATAATTCTTTGTATTTCTGTGGGGTCCGTCGTGATTTTTGCTTTCTCATTTCTGATTCTGTTTATGTGTGTAGATTCTCTTTCCCTTAATGAGTCTGGCTAGGGGTTTATCTATTTTGTTTATTTTTTCAAAGAACCAGCTCTTGGTTTTATTGATTTTTTCTATTGTTTTATTCTTCTCAATTTTATTTATTTCTTCTCTGATCTTTATTATGTATCTCCTTCTGGTGACTTTGGACCTCATTTGTTCTTCTTTTTCCAATGTCCGTAATTGTGTCTTTAGACTATTCATTTGGGAATGTTCTTCCTTCTTTAAATAGGCCTGGATTGCAATATACTTTCTTCTTAGAACTGCCTTTGCTGCATCCCACAGAAGTTGTGGCTTTGTGTTGTTGTTGTCATTAGTCTCCATATATTCTTTGATTTCTGTTTGATTTGGTCGTTAACCCATTGATTAATTAGGAGAATGTTGTTAAGTCTCCATGTATTTGTGAGCCTTTTTGATTTCTTTCTAAAATTTATTTCTAGTTTTATACCTTTGTGATCTAAGAAGTTGGTTGGTAGAATTTCAATATTTTTTAATTTACTGAGGTTCTTTCTGTGGCCTAGCATGTGGTCTATTCTGGAAAATGTTCCATGTGCACTTGAGAAGAATGTATATTCTGCTGCTTTTGGGTGCAAAGTTTTGTACATGTCTGTTAGGTCCATCTGTTCTAGTGTGTTGTTCAGTGCCTCTGTGTCTTTACTTATTCTCTGTCTGGTTGATCTGTCCTTTGGAGTGAGCAGTGTGTTGAAGTCTCCTAAAATGAATGTATTGCTGTCTATTTCCTCCTTTAATTCTGTTAGTATTTGTTTCACATATGTTGGCGCTCCTGTGTTGGGTGCATATATATTTATAATGGTTATATCCTCTTGTTGGACTGACCCCTTTATCATTATGTAATGTCCTCCTTTATCTCTTGCTACTTTCTTCGTTTTGAAGTCTATTTTGTCTGATACAAGTACTGCAACACCTGCTTTTTTCTCCTTGTTGTTTGCATGAAATATCTTTTTCCATCCCTTCACTTTTAGTCAGTATATATCTTTGGATTTGAGGTGAGTCTCTTGTAAGCAGCATATACATGGGTCTTGCTTTTTTATCCATTCTGTTACTCTGTGTCTTTTGATTGGTGCATTCAGTTCATTACATTTAGGGTGATTATCAATAGATATGTACTTATTGCCATTGCTGGCTTTAGATTCGTGGTTACCAAAGGTTCAAGGGTTGCTTCTTTACTATCTAACAATCTAACTTAACTTTCTTGTTAAGTTATTGTAAACACCGTCTGATGTTTCTTTATTTCTCTCCCTTTTTATTCTTCCTCCTCCATTCTTTATACACTAGGTGTTTTATTCTTTGCCTTTAGTTTGTATTTGGATGGTCTGCTTTCTTTGCTATGATTTCATTTTCTCTGGTGACATCTTTTTAGCCTTGGTTGGGGGTGCTTCCCTCTAGAGCAGTCCGTTTAAGATATCATGCAGTGGTGGCTTATGAGAGGCAATCTCTCTCAACTTTCACTTGTCTGGAAATTGTTTAATCCCTCCGTCATATTTAAATGATAATCGTGCTGGATACAATATTCTTGGCTCGAGGCCCCTCTGTTTCATTACATTAAATATATCATGCCATTCTCTTCTGGCCTGTAAGGTTTCTGTTGAGAAGTCTGATGATAGTCTGATGGGTTTTCCTTTGTAGGTGATCTTTTTTCTCTCTCTAGCCGCTTTAATACTCTGTCTTTATCTGTAATCTTTGCCATCTTAATTATTATGTTTCTTGGTGTTGTCTTCCTTGGGTCCTTTGTGTTGTGAGATCTGTGGGCTTCCGTGAACTGTGGGACTATTTCCTTCCCCAGCATGGGGAAATTTTCAGCAATTATTTCTTCAAAGACACTTTCTATCCCTTTTTCTCTCTCTTCTTCCTCTGGTACTCCTATAATGCGAATATTGTTCCATTTGGATTGGTCACACAGTTCTCTTAATATTCTTTCATTCCTAGAGATCCTTTTATCTCTCTCTGCCTCACCTTCTCTGTATTCCTGTTCTGATTTCTATTCCATTAACAGTCTCTTGCATCTCATCCAGTCTGCTGTTAAGCCCGTCGATCGCTTGTCTTATTTCTGCATTGTCTTTCCTCACTTCCCTCACTTCCTCCCTCAGCTCTTGCACATTTCTCTGTAGATCCATCAGCATGGTTATGACTTTTATTCTGAATTCTTTTTCAGGAAGACGTGCATTTCCATCCCTTCAGGCTCCCTCTCTGGGGTTGTCTCGCTGATTTTAGTCTGGACCATATCCCTCTGTCTTTTTGTGGCTATAGAAGTGGTCGCTGGTAGTTGCCACATATGTCAGCTAGGCTCTTTAAGACTTTAAAAAGAAGAAAAAGAAAAAAGAAAGAAAAGAAAAGAAAAGAAAAAAGAAAGAGAAGGAAAAACAAAACATAACAAAACAACAAAAAGAAAAAAAGAAAAAAGAAAAAATAACACCCACCAGGAGTAGATTCTGTGGGGATGCTGTAGGTGGTGCTGTTGCTCCACTATTCTACAGCCATGGCCACACTGCTCCGCAGGGCCCTTTGTAGCTCTGGCTGGGACAGGAACGAATGAGAGGCTGCTGATCTCTGTGGAAAGTCTCAGTGTGGCTACATTTCCCAGTCGCCATCCAAGAGGTCCGAAATTCCCCAGGCTCCCAGCCTGCTGGCCTGAGTGGGCTGGGACCATCCTGCTCCTCCGTTGGGCCCCTGTCTCTTTAAGACTGCTAAAAAAAGCACACACTTTTCTTTTGTTCCAGGGAGCCGGCTGTGAGGACCCGGTGCGTTCCCTGGCTCAGATCCTGCACCCTCTGTCTCTCCAATCTCCGATACACCGTGTGATGTGTCAGCACTCCCAGTGCAGATCCCAGGGTTGGTTATTTCGCAGGCCTGTACTTCCACTCTCTCTCGGCTCTGAATCCTCTCCTCCCACTGGTGCACTGGGGTGGGGGAGTGCTCGGGTCCCACCAGGACGCAGCTCCGTATCTTACCCGCCTCGCGGGGTGCCGAGTCCTCTCAGGTGTATATGCAGGCTGGGTGCTGTCCTGTATCTCTGGTCTCTCTTTTAGGAACAGTTGTATTTGTTGTATTTTCATAAATACATATGGTTTTGGGAGGAGATTTCCGCCGCCCTGCTCACGCCGCCATCTTCCCGGAGCTCTCAACAAACATAATTTTTGCTGGACTTGCAGGAAAATATGAAAAATCTCCGAGCAAGGCACATACAAATAAGCATCAAAATTGTCTGGACAAATGCTTATACAAGCATTGAAATCAGAATTAGGGCACCCAGACTATCCGAGTTTTAGCACCAAAAGTACCACATCCCATGAAACCCCTCAGTCCTGGGGAAACCAGACAGTTGGTCACCCTAACAGATATCCAAACTCTGGTCTGTCCTCAAGGTAGACAGGCTGAGTCACACACATCCAGTGTAGCCTGCAAGGAGGCTAAAGCTGTCCCAGATTTTTGTATTCCATGGTTCTCCATCAGAGCAGATGCAAATCTTGTCTGCATGAAAATACTCCTTCCCAACCTAGGACCTAAGGAGTCCCACAGATGAGGCTCAACCAAAAGTCAGCTCATGATCAAAACTTCCAAACATACAAAGAAAATAAGTCATCACAAGTTGTCATTAGAAACAACAAATTTAGATCCACAAGCCTTCAAAAATTGAAATGAACATAAATCAGAATTAAAATAATTAGGTTCAAATTTCTGGGTTCCAGTCTGGTATATAAGAAGCCTAGGAAAAGCCACTCTGTCCAAACAAGTAAAAAGCTGAACAAATGGATAATTCAACTCTTCTTAGATCTGTAAGAGAAGTGAGTTACAGGGCAAACCACTGCCCCCAAACTTAAAAGACCAAAAGGCTAATACAAAGAATTACACTTACCAGAGCAGAAACCGATGAGCTAATACTTCAGTGGGAACAGGCCCAAGGTAGGGAAACCTGAACCTTAACTGATGAATTGCCGGAGGCTCACTATAGACAAGTCAGACAGAGAAAAACTTCAGGGGAGTCACCCATCAGGGCCCCTGGACTTCTGTGCATTTTACCTTCAAGAGCTCACCAGGTTATCATAGTAAATATCAAGAAACTTCCCTGTGCTTCCAGGAGAGGAAGGGGAAAAGGAATGATTTTGAAATATACCAGAACATTCTGTTCTTAACAAATTCTGCCCTCATGAAGAACTATTTAACCAGGGCTTAAACAATCAGGATTTTATCAGAGCACACCTGACTTGGGGAAGAAAAACTCAACTCCAGCCTAGTTGGCCATCCTAACCCACCTGAGGGGGCACTGGGGAAAGAGAGAAATATGTGAGGGCAGTCCAGAGGCAAAGGCCCACTAAAAGACTGAGACCCTAAGTTCTGAGGATGTAATATACAGGATGATGTTAACAACACTATTGCAAACAACAGTTGCTAAGAGAATTGTTCTCACCACAGAAAAGAAATGGTAATTACGTGAGGTGGTAAAGGTGTTAAATAACCCTACTGTGGCAAGGTTTTGCAATCTTAAGGGTATCAAATCATTTCCTTATGCATCTTAAACTTATACAACCATTATACATCAATTCCATCTCAATAATGCTGAAGAAAAAAACTCAGAGAAAAAAAGGGAAGAAGGGGTAATAGGAAAATTTTGGGGGGGTGATTCCATATTTTGTTATGGTAGTTACACAACTATTTACATATGTCAAAATGTGTCGAACTGTACACTAAAAGGTGCATTTGTTATATATAACTTATAACTTAATTTTAAAAAATCATGCCTGGCACACAGTAAATATTATACAGTCTTAGTGACTACTACTAGTATTGTTGATTAAGTACTAGGCACTAAGTTGGGTGCTGAAAAGACAATGATAAGCAAATACTAATATGGTCCTACCTTCAAGGAGCACATGGTCTAGTGGTGCAGAACAGACATGAATCATATAATTACAGCAATGACAGATGCCACAAAGATAGGCATCTGGTGTTCGGAAGGAAGAGTATGTCATATACATGAAGGAAGGCACAGTAGAGGCAAAGGAGGCACTCCAGACAAATGGAATAGCATGTACAGAGACCATGGAAGAAAAGAACACAGTGTTTTGGAAAAGCTCAAAGGAATACTAGAACAAGAACTGAGAACATATGTTTACACACAAAACACAATAGGATATCACCTCACAGTCAACAGGATGATTAGTACCAGAAAAAAAAAAATTGTTGGCAAGGATGGGAAGAAATTGGAACCCTTCTACACTGTTGTTAGGATTGCAAAATGGTGTAACTGCAATGGCCAACAGTATGGAGGCTTCCTCAAAAATAAAAATAAAAAGAGAATTACTGTAAGATCCAGCAATGCCACTTCCGGGTATCTACCCAAAAGAACTGAAAGCAGGCTCTTGAAGAGGTATGTGCACATTCATGTTCACTGCAGCACTACTTACAACACCGAGAGGGGGAAGAGCCCATGTCCGTCACCGGATGCTTGGATGCGCAAAATCGGGTATATATGCACAAGGACACAGTGTTTGGCCTTCAAAGGATGAAAATTTGCACACATGCTACATGGCTGACCCTTGACAACATTATGCTCAGTGAAATAAGCCAATCACAGACAAATACTGTATGATTCCACTTATATGAGGGGCCCAGTTGAGTCAAACTCATAGAAACAAAAAGCAGAAGGGTGGTCACTAGGGAGAGGGAGAAAGGGGAGTTGTTGTTTAATGGGTATAGAGTTTCGGTTTTGCAAGATGAAAGAGTCCTGGAGGTTGGTTGTACAACAGTGTGAATGGATTTAGTATTACTAACTGAACAATTAGAAATGGTTAAAATGGTAAGTTTTATGTTACACATTTTTCACAATAAAAAAAGTACATTCTCACACACACACACACACTTGAGAAAATCACAGGACTATAGAATGGTTCCCTGCGCCCAATGTTTTACCATATTACTAAAGGCCTATTTACAGTAGTTCTTTTTAACCAGTACATCATGTATCAACTGCTATCAAGAAAAAATTACAAGACATACTAAAAGGCAGAAAACACAGTTTGAAGAAATAGAGCAAGCATCATATCTAGACTCAGAAATGGAAAGGATGTGTGAATTATCAGACCAGGAATTTAAAACTGTGATTAACATGCTAAGGACACTAATGGAAAACATAGACAGCACGTAAGAACAGATAAGCAATATAAGCAGAGAGATTAAGAGTCTAAGAACCAAAGAAGAAATGCTAGAGATCATAAACACTGTTACAAAAATGAAGAATGCCTTTGGTGGGCTTATTAGCAGACTGGACACAGCAGAGGAAAGAATCTCCAAGTTTGAGGAAATCTCAAAAACTGGAAAGAAAACAGAAAAAAGATTGAAAAGATTAACATATCCAAGAACTGTTGAGACAACTACAAAAGGTATTAACATACACATAACAGCAACACCAGGAGGAGAATAAAGAGAGAAAGGAACAGAAGAAATATTTAAAACAATAATGCCAGGATTTCCCCCAAATTAATGTCAGATAACAAGCACCAATCCAGGAAGCTCAGAGAACACCAAGTAAGACAAATGACCAAAAAAAAAACAGAAAAACAAAGAAAAACCACACCTAATCATCATTTTCAAGCTATAGAAAGTCAAATTAAAAGAAAAAAAGAGGGAAAAAAGTCCTCTCTATAGAGAAAGAGCATTACATCAGACTTCTCTGAAACCATGAAGCCAGAAGAGTGAAGGGAAATAGTGAAAGTGTAGAGGGAAAAACACCAAAAGAGCAAGCCTCAGACCCAGGTGCATTAACTGGGGAATTCTACCAAACATTTCAGGAAGAAATCATACCAATTTTTTAAAATCTCTTTCATCAGAAGACAGAAGCAATGAGAATACCTCCTAACTCATTCTAGGCTAGCATTACTCTAATACCAAAACCAGAGACATTACAAGAAAACAGAGATGGATATCTCTAATGAATGCAGATGCGAAAATCCTCAACAAAATATAAAACAAACTAAATCCAACAATGTCTGAAGAGAATTGTATACCACAACCACATGGGATTTATCTCCAGTATACGAAGCTAGTTCAACAGTCAGAAAAATCAATGTAATCAATCACATCGATCATCTTTTTTAGAAGAAAAATCACACGGTCATATCAATATATGCAGGAAAAGAATTTGACAAAATCCAAAACCCATTCATGATAAAAACTCTCAATGAACTAGGAAGAAGGGAACTTCCTCAACTTGATAAAGAATATATACAAAGAACCTAACATCATACTTAATGGTGAGAAACTCAAAGCTTTGCTAATAAAATCAGAGCAAGTCAAGGAGTTTCCTCTTACCACTGCTTTTCAACATTGTTCAACATTTCAACTGCAAGTCCTAGCTAATGTATTGAGATAAGAAAAGGAAATAAAAGGTATGCAGACTGGCAAGGAAGAAATAAAATAGTTAGGTTTGAACTGTTTAAAGGAATGAGAAAGTAAGAAATAAGACATGTAAACTGACCAGAGAGAACCAAGTAAACCTTCCAGAAAAGGAAAACCTAATCTCTAAAATAGAATGCAATATATGGGAGAGACATCAGCCAACAATGGAAGTAATGAAATGGATCTAATAGCTCAAGAAATCTTCCATGAAATCTTTTGTAGCACAGTGGGACAAGGAGATAAAAATATAAAGGAGAGATTAAGATTCGTAAAGGAGAGGTTGAGGAGGACAGATCTAATTAGAATTCCAAAAGGCTAGAACAGAGAAAATGAAGAAGAAATATCTTCGACATGAGGACAGAAATCACCAGAACTGTGAAAGATCCACAGATACAAGAAGCATAACATATACCAGCAGGATAAATAAAAAAGAAATCCATACCTGGGCACATTTTAGTGAAACAGAGAGAAGAGTGGAAAAGCAACTAAAAATAACAGCCAGATACCAGATACTTACAAAGGAATGACAGTCAGACTGATAGCAGCAGCCGTCAGAAATCCACGAACTAGTATCTTCCGAATACTGAGAGAAAAAACAGAATTATATTCCAGATGTATAACACAGAATTATATACCCAGAAAAACTGGCTTTTAAGAATTCAAGTTAAATAATAAAACAGTTAAAAAAGAACAAAAGCTAAATTTTAACCAACTGACCTCACAAAGTAACTTCTAAAGAATATTCTTCAGATAGGAGAATGACTCAAAAAGAAGGTCTAAGAATAAACAATGAAAAAAATAAATTGTTAAACATACAGGTAAAATTAATGCCTTTTCAAAAGAGGGCAATACTGATTGCAAACACTTCTGCAGCATTTCGTAACTGCTAGGCACAGTTCTAAATGCTGTATGGGTACTGCATTTCTCATTTAAAAGTTCTAGCCTTATGAAAAAAGTCCTTTTATTGTCTATACTACAGATAAGGAAAGTGAGGCACAGGGAATGTAAGCACTTTGCCCAACATTACTCATCTGGTAGGTGGCAGAACTGCCAACTGCACTTGAACCACTAAGCTGTGTCTATTTGGAGGTAAAAACAGAAAATTAAAGAAAAAAAAAGTTTGGTCAAAAGAAGGATGATCAGATCTCGAGTACTCTAAGTCTCATACACTGTTCAGGAGGGTGGTTAAAATACTGATTAACTTTACACCTGACTGGCTTAGGTAAGTAAGCATGGTGAAATTAAAGCGGCAATCACAAAAAGACCAGAAACAAAGTATACAACTTCCAAATCACTGGCAAGAAAAATGGGGTGGGAGGGGACTAAAGCCAGTACCTGGAAAAGAGGAAACATAAAAGAGAGAAGGCAGAAATGCAAACACGCTAGTAATCACAATACAGTAATGATCAAAAAACCTACACTTGACAATTAAGAGAGTATCAAATTTAAAGAAAAAAAGTTAAATGCTCCCACAAAGGACATACCTAAAACCTAAGGTCATGTTAAGAATGAAAATAAAAGTATTTTAAAAAGAAGATATTCCATGTATATAGAAACCAAAAGAAAGCTGGGGTATCTACAATAATATTGAACAGAATACATTTTAAGGCAAATATGGAAATGTACTTAATATGGAATAAGAAAGGCAGTGATCAACAGTCCTAGTCTCCTGGAATATATGACAACTCCAACCTGAATAACCTCAAAATATACAAAGCAAAAATTGATAGGGAGAAATCAGTTATCCACTATCAAAGTAGGAGATTTCTATCAGCTCTTCCAATTACCTACAGATCAAGCAGGAAGAAAAAGAAAATATTTAGAAGATGTGACCATCACAATTAACAAACTTGGTCTTAATGAACATATACAGAATCTTGCATCCAATTCAGAGAATGCATATTCTTCTCAAGAATGCAAGAAATTAACAAAAATCTACCATGCAAAGTATCAACATATTTCAAAAAATAAGTGTCACAGAAACCTTATTATAAATAAAGCTATTAAGCTAAAAGCAATGATAAAAATACAAATTACAAAACTCTATGTTGGAAAATTTTAAACAAACTTATTTCTAAATAACTTGTGAAACAAAAAAATCATAATAAAAAGTTAAAAATACTGAATATTAATTAAAATATGAGATATCAAAACTTGCCACGTACAGAAAAAGCATACTTTGTGGGAAATATATTTTTGTGTGTGGAAAATTTATTTCCTTAAATGCTTATAATGAAAAAGAAATGTTATAAATTAAGAAGTTAGATATTTAATTAAAAAGTATAGCATAAACCAAAAGACAGCAGAGATAATAAAGATAAAAAGGAAATATATAAAATAGAAAAAGTAACATCAGAGAGGCTAACAGAACCAAATATTGACTCTTCAAAAAAATAAAAAGGAATCAGAGACAAACCTCTGGCAAGAAAAATGAAGAAAAGAGACACACAATATTGGGAATGAAGAAGAGTGGAGAACTACAGATACAATGACAAAAAGATAAAAGAACAAGATGAAAAATTTAATGTTGAAAAATTTAATGTTAAAAAATTTGATAACATGAAACAAATTCCTAGGAAACATAATTTAACAAAACTTAAGAAAGAAAAAGTCTAAATTGTGCCATAACCGTTAAAGAAAATGACTGAGTAGTTTAAAATCATCCCACAAAGAAAACACCAGGTCCAGACATTTCACAGGTAAGTTCACCAACATTCAGTAACAGCCCACTGCAGAACTACCAAAACTCATCAAGAGAATAGGCTTTCTGAAAACCCTTCACAGAATGGCCCCACACAGAACTTTCCAGCCCATCTTCCACCTCTGCCCTCTATACAAACTATGCTCCTTTCAAGTATACTTTCTGTCTAAATACCAAGCCCTGAGCTTGTCTGTGGATTAAAAAAACTCATCCCAACCCCCTCCCTCCTAATTTTTAGCCCTATTCCTTTGCACCTTCAAAAGTACTCCCTCCACACATGGCTGCCAGCCTCTCCCTACTGATTGTGGACTTGTTTTTTTCAGTCTTCACAGTGTACTTTTCTGCCTTTAAATTGCTCATTCAATTCTCCACCATATTATAGGTATTTGAGCCCCTATATTCCCTACTAGCCTGGGAATTACCTAAGGGTAGTACTTTAAAGTGCCTGTTGCATAGTGTATACATTAGGTATTCAGTAAATGTACATTCAATTGAATAAAAGTGCTTTTACCTGTATATGGTGTTAAAACGTTTTCCCCTAGAAATAAATGATCCTTATGTAGGAATAAGAATGCTTCCAATGATGTTATAAATTGTATTCTTTCATAGGCCAGAAAAGTACAGGAAGTCTCTCCACTGCCACAGGCAGAGATAAACAGACACATACACATGCATAACTCTGGTTACATAAATGTTACACAGAGTTTAATATAATACACTTCATTCACCCTGTAATGTGAATCTAGATCTGTCTGAATTCCAAACCTGTCTTCCCTAAGACTTTTTGTCCTGGTTTATCTTCCCAATTAAACTGAATCTTCTGAGAGCAGGAAATATGCCTTAACCACTGAGCCTTCAGACCTAGGAAAGAACTCAGTATTTCCCAAATCAATGACAATTAAATGGAGGAAGAAGCAAACATCGCAAACGTCCTTCCAATGGCATCATTGTGCGTCCTCACAAAAGAACACAAATGACCCTGAATGGTAAATTACAGGTTCTATTCTATTCATTATCCTCTGATTAAGAAGTGAATGGCTTATTTTAGAAATTTTTCCATTTGAGGAGCTGAAAACTTGGGGCTCTTAATAGGCTAAGTTCCAGTCATCTAAAACACTGTAGTCTTAGATGACAGTAAATACATAAAATGTAATTGTATAATAAAACTGTTCTTGAAATACAAATAAATACTATAATACAGACTTCCAGGTAGCTAAAAATATCCCCACACTCCTGCCAATGTCCCTTTTGCACTGTTCAGGTGATATCACCACACTGAAATTTACTAGGAATACCAGTAACACAGGATCTTTTCACAGACACAGGCAATGCAGGAAATTCAAAGCAGTTATGGTCTAGAACATACACAAGAATAAACAAGTTCAGGTGTAGTGAAGAAACTGCCCTCTTTTTGGTCATGGCTACAGAGGAAATACATAAACAGTTTCTTTTACAAAAAAGAAGACATAAAAATAACTGTCAGAGAAAAATAATGGATGGGGCCAAACATCTGTGTATTGGGTCCCACCACCACATGCCTTACTCCTGAAAATTATTACATGTGTACAGAACAGGAACAATGGATTATAGTAAATCTGAATTTTATTATGCCTTTTGGATTACTACTTAAAATCTTTTAAGCTTATTTTTAATACTAACAGAAATTTCAGTAACTTTTTTTTACAGTGATGCACATGCAGAAATACCTAAGATGTGTTTTCTTTTATGTATTTTTTTATTGAAATATATTTGCTATACAGGGTCATATTGGTTTCAAGTACACAACATAGTGATTCAACAATTAATATACATTAGTAAATCCTCACCCCAACCAGTGTAGTTTTTATAAACATAGGATGATACAGAAATACTGACTATATTCTCTATGTTGTGCTTTCATCCCTGTGACTAATGTATGTTGATTGAGATTTTGTGCCTCTTTATCCCCCCCACCTATTTCACCTACTCACCTCAACCCGTTCCCCATAGTAACCACCAGTCACTTTTCACTATCTATGAAATCTACTGGTTTGTCTACTTTTAGATTCCACCTTTAAATGAAATCATACAGTATTTGTCTTTCTCTGCCTGGCTTATTTTACTTAGCACAATACTTTCCAGGTCCATCTGCTGTCACAAATGGCAGGATTTCTTTCTTTTTTATGGCTGAACCATATTCCATTGTGTGTATATATCACATCTTCTTTATCCATTCATCTACTGATGGACACTTTGGTTGCTTCCATATTTTGGCTACAGTAAATAATGGAGCAATAAGCATAGGGGTGCATGTATCTTTTCAAATCAGAGATTGTTTTCTTCAGGTAAATTCCTGGAAGTGGAATTACTGGGTCTAAATATTCTTCTTTAACTTACAACTTGAAGTTCTTTCAAAAGAAACTGAATCGGCTTATCATCAATAATGGCAGTTTGTGACTTTTTTTTTGTTGCTGTTGTTATTCTAATTCCCATTCTTATTGTTTTTTCGATTTCCTTTTTTTTTAAGGTATCTTTGATATACAATCTTTTGAAGGTTTCACATGAGCAACATTGTGGTTACTACATGCCCCCCATTATCAAGTCCCCCTCTACCACCCCACTGCAGTCACTGTTCATCAGCGTAGTAAGATGCTATAGAGTCACTACTTGTCTTCTCTCTGCTATACTGCCTTCCCCATGCCCCCTTCTACATTATGTGTGCCAATCATAATGCCCCTTATTCCCCTTCTCCCTCCTCCCCACATACCCTCCCCAAACCCTCCCCTTTGGTAACCGCTAGTCCCTTCTTGGGTTCTGTGAGTCTGCTACTGTTTTATTCCTTCAGTTTTTGCTTTGTTGTTATACTCCACAAATGAGTGAAATCCAGTTTACTTTTGGAAATTTTTTACAGCCAGGTATTTTCATAAAAACCTATATATTGTTAAACTGAAATAAAACAAAACGCCCAATTTACATCAGGATGAGTAAGTCCGTTTTCACATCTGCTAAGATCTTCTATACTTTGAAAATAATCCCCTGGTTCAAATGCAGAGCTGAAATGCAGCCAGCACCTGCACAGGGAACAGTCCTGGCTGTGGCCCAGCCTACACTGGGTTCTGCGGGAGGGCTAACCTCCAAGTGATTCCTTCTTGGTTCTGATGGTGAGCAGGAATGCCTGACCCTTGGCCAACTGATGGACAGGGCAGGCAGAGAGCACGCTGACAATCCATCAAGGCCGTGCACTGGGCAGGGGACAGGGCAGGGAGGCAGGGGACCGGAGATGACCGATCACCCAGTGCCCACACAAATGACACATTTCCAATTCCAAACGTGCCTGGAGCTACACAGAAATGGTGTGGGGGGCAGATTCGGTAATTGCTCACAGAGTCCCAGCTTAGTAACCAGCACTTACCAACATGCCTGACACCAAATGAGAAGTGTCCTGGGTTATAAAGGAAGCGTCAGCAGGAATCAGAGACAGAGAGAGCAGAATACAGATGTCTACGTCATAACTAACCACCAAAAATATTTCCTTACTTTGCCAAAACTCTCATATAATGACCATAATGTCTTTCTTGCACAGAAATATTTTAACTTCCTCATAAGAATGGCAAAATATGTTTAATCAAGCAACAATAAGTGAAAATAATAAAACATCTACCAAGTTACCAGCCCAAGACCAGATGATATAAAGTAAATATAAAAACACAAGCTCTGGGCCCTGAACTTAAATAGTTCACAATCTATCTCTGGAAGCAAAATCACAAACATGAAATAATCAGAGAACAATTAAGGGTGAAAGTGTGGGACTTTATATGGACTTGAACAATCAAAGATTTCATGGAGTAACCGGCACCAGAAAAGCATTTAGCCTGCATCGGGAGAACTGAGTCTGTCCTATCTGTGACGATGAGGAAGGAGAAGAATACGTGCATTTGTGGCCCGTGATGTGCTGGTTAACCTTCATCTTTACCACCCTTTCAGGGAGATAGTATCCCCAGTCTGCAGACAAGGGAACTGAGGTTCACACCTGGGCAGGTTACTTAACCACTGTGGTCTCAGTCTTTTCATTTGTAAAATAAAGGAACTGACATAAATCAGCGGTTTTCAAGCCAGGACCACCAGAGTTTTCTGGCCATGACTCCAAGCCCTCAATGGACAGGGCCCTGGACCAAAATAAACCAAATCCTCTGGCCAGCAGCCGAACACCCATGTCACCACAAAACGTTCTGCTGTTACAACCCCAGCACCAGTGATGGAGTGCTGGATATCCAGTGAGTGGTGGGTAAGTCTGAGGGATGGATGGGAGGATGGATGGACCAGTGGTACACCACGGTCAACCTGAAGGTAAATCTCATTCGTGGTAGCTCATCTCCTTAAATGTCTAGTAGTGTTTTTGTCATTTGCTTATTTTTCAAGACTGTTAATCAGTGGGCTGATGCTGACACTGGCATTTTTCCAGAGAGGACTGTGTTTACTTCTGCCAAGCCCTTGGATGCTTCCAGTCCAGAAGCACTGAGATGAGTTTCTCATCCTGGGGTTTTCCAGTCCACACAGGCAGCGCAAACTCTAATCCCAAATCTGACAGATTCAAGAGACTTTTTTTAAGCTAAGAAGCAGCCTCCTCCCTTTGCTGATGGGTGGTGATCTCTCTGCCCCACCAGCCAAGCTCTTCAGAGGGGTTTCGCATGAAAATCGGCTCCCTGATACTGGCTCCTCTGTATCTCTTCCCACTATGGTTTTAGACTTCCTTCTCTTTCTCAGGAATGCTCACTACTCTTTCTCTTTTTCCCCACTTTTGAGTTTCTTACTTTCTTGTAAGAAGATTATAAAAGGGTGTTTGATCTTCTCCAGGATTTCTACTAAAAGTGTTTATAGCAGGTGAGTTTTCCAGAATATCTGGTCAGCCTCATTTCCAGGAGGGGTCCATAATCTACCACCTATCATCCTCAGATGTGGGTTGAGAAATCATCCCGAAGGTGAGCAAGAGCTGAAAGCAGGTGAGCAGTCAAAGTAGGAGATGCCCAGCATGGGTGAGGCAAACATAAGAAGCCAGCATGGAAGTCAGGCCAGGACTGGCTGCAGAGGACAGCCCTGAGGGTGGTGAGGAATGACCTGCAGGAGCAGAAGGCAAAAGGCAGAGCTTTACTTCATGATGAGGAGACCAATCTGAACTTCAGAAATTAAATCTGAAGGATGGCTGGAAAGTAAAGAACACAACACTTATCTTTACTGGTACTTCCACCAGTTAAAGAGGGTAGTTTAGGAATACAGTGCTAGCACTTGTGTTATATAGCTTACCAAAGAATTTCACAAGTACAAATCCAAAGTTAAGTCACATTCAAGTAGGAGACAGGGCACAGGAAACCCCATGTACAGGAAATGAGATGAATGAACTGGATGCTCCATTTGGAAACAAAGGATCAGTTGTGCTATGCTACTGTGAAATCATAATATTCAGAGCACAAGCCAAATCCTGTTGCATTCTACATCAAGGAGCTGTTTCACACAGGAATTTGGTTATACAGATTGGGGAAAAAGTGAACCATCACCAAGGGCTTGGAAACATTTACTGTTTTGATTCAACTGTTATTCAACATAGGCCAAACATGATGTTTCGAGGTTTTTTTTATTACCTCCTTTTTTGTAACAATAATCACAGTGAAAGATAGTTACAAATTAACAAAATAAATCTCAAAGAAGCTGGATAAGGACCCACAGTCATATCACTACATCTTAGCATTTAGAGATGCACACTTCTGTAGGTTTTCATGTAATAAGAGTGTTATGTGTATGAAATAGTTAAAAGAATTCAAAACTAAGAAAGGGTTGACATGAAATGGGGCTCATCAAGGAAGGTGTCTGTGTCCCTGCAGACACCAGATACCTGCTTCTCTCAGGTGTGGTTACACTAACACTAACAAAAATTAAGTGTCAGGGAAAATACAGTTAATCTGTAGTATTGCTGAGTAAGTGCTGAATAAAATAGGAGAACATACACTGCAAAATTTAGATCTCCACTGTGCATCCATCTGATTAGTGGAGGAACCCTGCTTTCCAGAAAACAGTGTTACCTAAACTAAAAGAGTAGACATTGGGTAGCAGGGAAGACAACAAGTGTCCAAATCTTCGCTTCAACCACATTTCAATTAAGGGCTACAATCATAGCTGGAAATGATGAATATGAGCCTAGGGTTTAGGCAATGATTATATCACCCAGGTTCTCAGAAGGGATTCATTGTGTTCTCTCAAAAGCTTAGCTTTTGGAAGAAACAAATCAGTTCTATTTCCTTCAAGTTCTTATATCACAATCTTAAGATCTTAAATAAAATAATATTTGTACACCTAAATTTGGAGATACCCAGTGTGGCCCAGAACTAAGCAAGAAAGAAAAACTGGCTGGTGTTAGAAGATAAAGAAGGTTGTAGTACCAACAAGCACAAACTCAAAGCAGGTACATAATAAGTAACGGATATGTACTGTTTTTTTAATGAATCTACTGAAAACACGATTCTCTCCAGAAAGAACTTAAAGCACTCTATAAAAAGCACATTCAAAATAACATAAGATTATTTATCATCTTATAAAACAGAGTTTTAAAAGGAAAAACAGTTAAGAAAAGAGAGAGCAAAAATGTTGACAATTAAGCACAAAAAACTTGGCCTGAAGTAAGCTTGCCATCAAACCCAGGATGGCTTACCCACATCTTTATTATCAGAAATAAGGAAACTGTCTAGATACCCAGGGAAGATGTTTTCCCTACTGAATTCTGAAAACAAAATTCAACATTGAAGCACTTCAGAAGGGCCATCAGATGATGGAAATGTCTGTAACAATCTCACACAAATGAAGTACAGGATTTACAATTACTTCCTATTCCAAACATGAATAAAATTTAACATTGATGGGTAATTCAGTAAAAGTAATTTTTTGAGGGCTAGGATAATGTGGTCCAAAATGTGCTATGGATGTGCCCTTCCCATTCTTCCTAGAAAGCATGACTCTCAGTCGGACTATTTAACAAACACTCCATCTCCCTGCCTCCTCTGTTTACCTCTGAAATGTTGCCAGCTGTCCCTGACATCCCTTTGGGCTGCTGAGAAGATAAAAATCAGAAAAGGAAAAGACCTCACTATTAAGGCTGATACTGTAAATCAGGAAATTATGGCAGGGACTCCAACCTGGGAGCCCAAAGTTTGAATGACCTCTCTCCAATAGCAGTAAAACACAAGGCAACAAAGACCTGCAATACCTAGGATATCAAGTACAGTCCTCAAAAAGATATATATAAAATTTTTTTAAAAAGACAGAAAAAGAAATCAATATAAAAAGAAATCAGAAAAAGGAAAAAAAAGAGAAAGAAAAAAAAACACAAGGCAACAATTGAGATGCTTTTTATTTCTCCTTCTACCTTCTGAAGATCTTTCCCAGAATATCCCTGAAGTGAGGCAGCTCAGCCTGGCCCCACGTGTTACCTATCCCCTCCCAGTCACTGCCTAGAGAAGTAGGAGCACTAAGGACTCAAAGCAGCTACTTTTCCCTCAGATTTAACAAAAGATATCTGCTACTGTTTCTTTGTAAATGAACTATTTTAAAAATAAAATCCAACTTTATTTAACCATTCATCTCTCCATCTAGTTGTTCCCTGAACAAATAGTTAAGTGCCTTACATCACTGCCTCTGGGCTAAGCATTGGTAAAAATACAAATAAAACATAGCCTTGACTTTCTAATTTAGATGAAAAATGACAGTGTTTCTCTCTCCCAATTTAAACAGTTAAAATGTGTACTGCACAATAAGAGTGCACCTTTTCAATACCATTAGAACATGACTGCTTCCTGCAAACCTGAAGACGGCTCAGGGCCTCAAATATAAAATCACACCTCCATTCAATCACCCAACTATGGTCACCATCCTAAGTACAGCTGGGCTTTCAGCTCTGTCCCTGCAGCCAGTGGGGACTGAGCCAACAGTTTTCACACCTACATGAGCACTGAGGCAGCCATTTAAGAAGGAATTCAAACTGTGCAGGGACCCCTCCTGATCACAGATTCCTCCTTTGGCATGAAGTGGATTTTAATTTCACTTAAGAATTTCTATAATTTACCTTCATAGTAAAAACAAAATCTACAATAAAATACCGAGGAATAAACCCAACGAAGAAAGTGAAAGACCTATACCCTGAAAACTATAAGACACTCCTAAGAGAAATTAAAGAGGACACTAACAAATGGAAATTCACCCCATGCTCTTGGCTAGGAAGAATAAATATTGTCAAAATGGCTATACTACCTAAAGCAATCTACAGATTCAACGCAATCCCTATCAAAATACCAACAGCTTTCTTCAATGAACTGGAACAAATAGTTCTAAAATTCATATGGAACCACAAAAGACCCCAAACAGCCAAAGAAATCCTGAGAAGGAGGAATAAAACAGGGGGAATTACACTCCCTGACTTCAAGCTCTACTACAAAGCTTCAGTAATGAAGACAATTTGGTATTGGCACAAAAACAGACCCACAGACCAGTGGAACAGAATAGAAAATCCAAACATTAACCCAAACATATACAGTCAATTAATATTTGATAATGGAGCTTTGGATATACAATGGGGAGATGATAGCCTCTTCAGCAGCTGGTGTTGGAAAAACTGGACAGCTACATGTAAGAGAATGAAACTGGATTACTGTCTAACCCCATACACAAAAGTAAACTCAAAATGGATCAAAGACCTGAATATAAGCCACAAAACCATAAAACTCTTAGAAAAAAACATAGGCAAAAATCTCTTGGACATAAACACGAGCAAATTCTTCATGAACATATCTCCCTGGGCAAGGGAAACAAAAGCAAAAATGAACAAATGGGACTATATCAAGCTGCAAAGCTTCTGTACAGCAAAGGATACCATCAGTAGAACAAAAAGACATCCTACAGTATGGGAGAATATATTCATAAATGACATATCCGATAAGGGGTTGACATCCAAAATATATAAAGAACTCACCCACCTCAACAAACAAAGAGCAAATAATCCAATTAAGAAATGGGCAAAGGACATGAATAGACACTTCTCTAAAGAAGAAATTCAGGTGGCCAACAGGCACATGAAAAGATGCCCCACATCACTAATCATCAGAGAAATGCAGATTAAAACCACAATGAGATACCACCTCACACCAGTGAGGAAAGCCAACATCCAAAACACAAACAACAACAAATGTTGGCGAGGATGTGGAGAAAAGGGAACCCTCCTACACTCCTGGTGGGAATTCAAATTAGTTCAACCATTGTGGAAAGCAGTATGGAGGTTCCTCAAAAAACTCAAAATAGAAATACCATTTGACCCAGGAATTCCACTCCTAGGAACTTACCCTAAGAATGCAGCAGCCCAGTTTGAAAAAGACAGATGCACCCCTATGTTTATCGTAGCACTATTTATAATAGCCAAGAAATGGAAGCAACCTAAGTGTCCATCAGTAGATGAATGGATAAAGAAGAGGTGGTACATATAGATAATGGAGTATTATTCAGCCATAAGAAGAAAACAAATTCTACCATTTGCAACAACATGGATGGAGCTAGAGGGTATTATGCTCAGTGAAATAAGACAAGTATCAAATGATTTCACTCATATAAGAGCAAAGAAAAAAACAGCAGCAGACTCACAGAACCCCTGAATGGACTAATAGTTACCAAACGGAAAGGGACTGGGGAGGATGGGCAGGAAGGGAGGGACAAGGGGGAAAATGGGGCAATACGATTAGCAGACGTAATGTTGGGGGGGCGCAGGGAGGGCTGTACAACTCAGAGAAGACAAATAGTGATTCTATAGCATTTCACTTCGCTTATGGACAGTGACTGTAATGGGGTTGGTGGGGGGGACCTGATGAAGTGGGTAGTTTAATAACCATAATATTGCACATGTAACTGTAGATTAATGATATCAAAATAAATTTTTTAAAATCTACATAATTTAGGCAGCCACTTTATCTAAAAAGCTAAGAAAATGGATTCCTGGTGAAGAAAACAAAGAAAAGATGATTTTAAATAACCATGGATTTTAAGTAATAAGGTAATAAATGACCAGTGGAAAATATCAAAAATAAAATAGCAATGCCCCCCAAAGAGATACAATGGCATAAATGCACAATCATTCAATTATTCATTTTATAATGTTAAGGTTTTCTTTCTTTAAATGCGTGCATATTACACTGGTCTTGTTACAAGATTAATGCTGCATTACAGTGCTAATTAATATCCACACCAATGTCTACCTTTCAACAACAAACCTTTCAACAACAAACATTCAAGTTGATAAATAAAAGGAAATCGAAACATGCCATTTTCTCACTTACTGAATTATCAATTTTGACTCCCCAGTTATTGAGAAAGCCCAACCCTTACATCTATCATGATGTGTTTCCTGTCTACCCCGATGGTTAGCACCTCACATGCAGCCTGGTGGTGAGGAGGCATCACCCAATTTCACAATACCACTCTGAAACAACAGCCCTACGATGGTCTTCCTAGAAAGAGAGAATGACTTCCTAGATAGAGAGGTTCACATGCTGAATTCCAAACCAAGCAGGTATCACGTGCTCCCAGCTGTCCGCTGCACTTGAGAATGAACAGACCAGCTATATGTCTCCATGAGAACACACGGGCCCACAATTCTAGGGGTAGGGGGAGAAGACTGGTCAAGGATATGTCCCAGTTACGCTACTGTCCAATAACTGAGCTGAGAGACAGAGATTTTCCATTTTCTTTTCTTTTTAAACATAACTACCTGAAGTTAAACATTGATGAAGTCACCTGAAACTAATTTTTGCACAGTTTAAGCCACGTGTTAAAATTTTTCCTTAGAGTATCATATACTTAGGCTAGGAAGTATTTTACAAACATATTACTAAACTCTTTATTATTACGTTCCCATGACATTAAGATCAGAATGTAACAGAGAAGGGAAAAGAATACATCTTCCTATCATAACTGAGCTAAACCATGGATAAATATTAAAGCAGTTTATACATACATTTAACAGTATCTTTTAAAAGTTGCAACTAGATGGTAAAAAACATGTATAAGATTTAAATTCTGAACAATTATTAATTGCTGTACATTATCACAAATGATGCCCACTCTCCTGGAACTGCCACCCCACCAGAGTCAGTGTGAAGAAAGGCTGACCTCATCCATATGACTTCCACTTAACTCTGAATCTCCTAATACAGTGCCCTGCAGGGCGCTAGCCCTCCAGAAGCATTTGTTCAATTAGATGTTTAAAGGGGGAAAAAAAATCAGGATCAAATAAACACTTGCTGGAATCTATAAAAAAACCAAATAAAGTAATAAAATAGGTAAAATGATCAAGAAGAAAAAAATGCACACTATTGTCAGAGCAACTGTTCTTCTAAAGCCATGATATAAAAATCTTCTCAAATTAAATCAAAGTGTTATCAAAGTAATACTTTCTTGTTTCCTAGGAAAGAGCTAAGTATATATCTTTAAAATTAAGCATTTCAATCAATTAAATCCACATGAGCAAAACACCATTTTTTAGTCCTAACAATAAAAAAACTTTTTGAAAAGTGCTAAATCATTTACATTTAAAGGGGCCAAAAAAATAATATTTTATTCTACATTTCCCTTCTAAATGCTCCAAAATTTATTATACAACTGAAGGGAAAGCTCAGGTGCTGGACTTGGGTCCTTCTTTACAAAGCTGTATGGTCAGTATAGCTCCCAGTATTATCCACCAGGAGTGAACCTCTCAGACTCTCAAAAGAGCTATGCAAACACACCTTGCCCTTCCCCACATCTAAGGCAAATACAGTGCAGCCCACCTGACTGATGGTCAACAGATTTAAGGTTACGGAAGTGCTATCACTGCACGCCTGAGAAGGTGTATTTAGCAAGGAAAGCAGGAGGCCCACACTGCCTCCACTGCTTGCCAAGAAGGCCCAACACAAACTCAGGCCCCAGCACCAAAGGAAGTGGAGGGAGCTCTAGGAATTAGGTGATGGAGGCTGAAAAGATGGTCTCTGAGTGAAAGAGGCAGAGGCAGAACTCAAGCTTGAGATGGCCCAGAAAGACCACAAGGATTACTGTTTCCAGAAAAGAAAAGAAGGATATTTCTGGAACTCTCACACCTGGGACAGCTGCAAGAAGGAGTGAGCAGTTTCAGGGCATCTGCATCCCTGAAGTGAACCCTCCACAGCCTGGGAATCATCCTACGGTGTCCCAGCAGAAGATATGATATTCAAGGTGCAGAAAATAGCTTCCACACAAAAGCCTAAAGTCATTCTCCAGGCTCCAGAAAGTCAGAGTGACCAAGCTTCGTGTGATGCTAGAAACAAGACCCTGTGCCACCTGCGCTGAGCTCCCCCACAGGTGGAAAAGCACCAGAGGATGGCTGTGGGTGGGGGAGGTTTTGCTGTTCCAGCCACCACGGCCAGGCCAATCCCTCCTCTGGTGGCCCTAGTGTAAACTTCCCCAACTAATCCACACACTGTGCGGTTAAATGTCTTTGTAGATGGTTAGAACTCCAACTAAATAAGCCTTAAGAGGTACATTATTACTGTCTCCCTAATCCACCACACACTTGGGCTACAGCGGCAGCACTATCCCCAGTACTCTTTATGTCCCTCCCCAGTTGACAGGTTATTAAAGGTGACACTCAGGACCGGGGAAGCTAGGCAAACACACACTTGTAGAGTCTATAACTTGGGCCCTCTCTGTCTAACGAACACCTCAGCAATCCTGCAGAGAAGAATGGGAAGGGGACCCAGAGGCATGAGGGCGGCAGGTGGGACCATCTTTACTGATTTACTGTTACTTGTCTACATTATGAGCTCAGGACCAGAGAACTGTGGAAGCGGTCATTAATTAGGGTCATGTTTACCTTTCCACTGTCAACTAAGAACATGTTGTTTCTGTTGCTTTAGAAGAAAGGTCTCCCTAGTTCATTAGAGTTGTTATTCCTGCTCAGTAAGAGATAATGTGCTCCAATTTGGAAAGTATGTGTGAACAACACACTCCTGAATCTCACCGCAGGGGCCCACCCTCATCCAGTGCTTTAACAGAATGACAGATCTTTAGAAGTCGCAGGGTCTTTAATAAGCTGAACATTTATTGTCCTCCACCAGAAACCACAAACAAGATCTTAATGAATTTGCTAACAATTATAGCTTATTTTCTAAAATTAGCTCAAATTCCATCTTTTTGCTTTCTATAGGAATTCACATAAGGCACATTTCTGCAGACCCCATCCTGAGAGAATCAGTTACTGAAGAAAGTAGAAGAAAAAGAACATGCCATTGAAGTAGTTGTACATCTAAGTGGGTCCAAGAAGCCTAGAGACTGTAACCTATAGCCACAGGCCGGGTGGGGGTGGGGGGGCACCACAAAAGCAACAAGGAAAGTCATAACTGAGGCCGTCCAGACTCAGCGCCACAGGTGTTGGTGGGTCAGACTAGGGCCTTGAAGGTAACCTTATCAGCGGCCTTTCACTGGCAGAGCCAAACACTCTCGGACTCAGCCCGTATCGCTAGGGTTCTAAAGCAACTGTCTCACAAGCCCGAGTTCTGCAGAGCATGGGGAGATGGGCAGGGCTATGAGTGAAGTCATAAAGTTCTAGACACAAACATCCTGGGACTCCTGCCGTCTGTGTGTCCCAGGAGTGGCATACCGTACAAGCCTTCTACAATTGAGTGTGGGCTTGATTCCAGGCTGCAGAGGATTCAACTCTTTTGGAACTCAGGACACATTTTTTAACTGGAAAAAGTCAGGTTTCTAATGCAACCTAAAATTTAATTTGCATTTCTTTCTTTCAACAAATAGTTATGGGCTCCAACTCTCAGGAAGCTTACATTCTAATGGGAGAACAATGACAAAAGGGAGGAGATAAACACAGAGGTCCTGCTACTGTGAGAGGTGCTGCATGGAGGAGAAAGCCATTATCAGGCTACAGCAGGGACCTTCTATGGAGCTCTGTACCAGCGGGCAGCCACTGAACAGCTTTAAGCAGTAGACCGAAATGTTCTGACCTTCATCTCAGGCCAGGACTGCTGCTCTCTGGAAGAGATCTGGAAGGGGACAGAGTGAAAACCGAAAAGGGCAGGAGGGAGAGCCATGCAGGCCTGGACTCATATGATCACCAGTGAGGGAGAAGGGAGTGGTGGAGATGTGTTTTGGGGTAAGACCCAACAGAACTTCTAGTGACCTAGATGTAGGGGAGGCAAAGTCTGTAAAAAGGGGAAAATCACAGCCGAATGCAGTGCTGGTGCAATATGTACTCACAGACCTGTGTGGTCCCAGGCAGGACCGCACTCCCAGCTCCACCACTCACTAGCCAGGGGACCTCGAGTGCTGTGGGAAGCAACTTAATCTCCCTAGGCCTCCACTTCTGACATTATCTGTCAGTCACAACAGTAATATTACCTACCTCGTGGACATGCTGCCTTCAATGAGTTAGTATCTATAACTAAATTAGAGCTGCATGATCTATTCTTAGTACTGTTACCATCATCTACCTCAGGGTACTGTTGCTAGGACTAAACAGACTGAGTTAATTCATGTAATGCCTTTAAGGAAGTGCCTGGCACATAATACTCTCAATAAATGTCGGCTCTTGTTGTTCTCATGGGCAGTGATACCCAGTTGGTGGCAATAACAGGAGAAGAACAGGATGGGGAAAGGGGGCTGCTATGAAGAGGTTCGGAGGGCCTAGGAAGAGGTTCCACTTGACCTAAGTCTGCAGTGTCTGTGAGACAGCCAAGTGTCAAGATCAAGAAAGTAGCTGGACACATGGATCTGAACCTCACGGGAGAAGTCTGGACTAGAGCTATTATCTTAAGAGTCATCCACATAAAGATGAGTTAACTACAGAAAATGGTGAGCTCAGTGAGGGAGAAGAACATGAAGGAGAAAACAGGGTCCCGGGAAAATCCGATACTCCTGGTCAGGCCAAGGTGGAGGAGCCGGCAGAAGAGACTGAGAGAGAGTAGGCAGGAGGGAGGACGAGAAAAGCCAAGAGAGGCTGAACTCTCAGCAGCCAAGCAAGGAGAGGGTCAGGCTGGATGAGGACACAGGATGTGACTACATGGAGGTTACCAATGATCTGGATGAGGGCACTGTTAGCATCTTACATATTCATTTCAACTCCACCTAACTTTCATTTACCACACTGTCTATAGAAGAACCTGTGTTTCAAGGGTGATGTGGGCAAACTGACCCTGAAGTCAAGAGACCAACGTCCAAGCTCCAGTGAGGTCCTGGATACGTCCCTCAGTAGGGTGTCTACTCTTCCACAGGTAAAAAGGGCAAGGTTGGACCAGATTCTCAAACATAGGTCATGAGCTCCTATGTGTCTACAACCCATTCATCAAGGTCTGTAAGTACTGATCAACATTTAAAACATATACTGATAGCTTCTCAACCTTCGGGTTAACATCAAGTGTAAAACATGTACTGAGAAGTAAGCATCTGCCTAAGGTGAAGTCACACAAACTAAACTGTCACATTTCTTTGTTTTGGTTGACATTTCAACTGGGTGTGGTTAACACTTGTAAACTTGGGAAGCAGCAGTGGTTAAGAAGGGGACCCTGGAGTCTGAATGCCTGACTTCAAATCCTAGCTATAGCTATGTTATTTAACCACTCAAGGTCTCAGTTTCTCCACCTGTAAAATGGGGATGTGACAGGACCTATCTCATAGAGCAGCTGAGGGTTTTAAATGAGTTAATCCTTGTAAGACCTCAGCAGGAACTCCTCCCTCCACACTGCTCTCTCTGCCTCCTTGGCTGGCTGCTCCGCGTGACCTAACCTGGAATGTTGGGCTTCCACAGGGCTCACCACCAGATGCTCTGCTCCTCCTCTGTCCTCTCCCCTCCCTGAGCTCATGATGAAGCATGTAATTAAGCACTGAACAAACAGGAGCTATTAATCACCATTATCTTATACTGAAAAAAGTTCTTGGCTGTTAATAAGATTACATTCATTTCTGAAGGCAAAGAAGGAAAGTAATAAACAGAAGAATATGATGGTGAAAATGTTGGTGACCGCTGGTAACTCCAACTCAGAAGTTCTTCTGGATGCCTGGAGCACATCTGCCACCTAGCACATGAAACCCAGCCCCATCGTTGACATCTAGTGGACAAGACTTTGCTGCCTGCTAGACGGCACCTCCTGAGAGCAGCGGCAGCATCTGACGGCATATGATCGGCAACTGTGGAACTAATCTCTTTGTACTTAACCTCCTTAACTCCTAAATTCCTAATTTAGAAATTAAAGGTTCGGAAATGTTTCTGCAAATGCTTTTAAGTCTCCACTGCACAATGCCCCAGTAAACCCTTTCTGCCACCCACCCTTTGCCTCACCTTCAGCACAATTCTACAGATTGTCACTAGCAGCCTTCCAGGAAGCTTTCCCCAGCACACATTCATCCTCAGTGCTTCCTAACTTTAAACCAATTTTCAGAACATTTTATTTTACTTTCAGAGGATAGTTATATCTGAATCAAAGCCACCCTTTCAAAATACCTAAAGGGGAAAACAAAACAAAACTCTCTGAGCTTAAAGAGAAAGCATATGGAGTTAAGACGGTTCTCTGCCCTTCCTCCTCTTAAATGACCCGTGACACAACCCTGAAGAAGCTGGACTAAAATAGCTACCCACCTGCCTGGTATTCAAATGCTTTCTTGATTACCACATGATAAGCAACAATTGATAACAAAATAGGACAGAGCAGAAAAAACCAATTACAGCTTATGTTTACAATAGGTTGGTATGTAAACTCTGAGACAAAGCGAAAGCAGCCTTGAAAGCTGACATATTTAAGCACCACGGAGTCTAGGGTAAATCAGCTCTACTTCACAAGACACTTCACCAGTGAAGGATCCAGAATTTCAGGAAGAAATTTTGGAAGCTTAGGAAGGCTTTTAAAAAGGCAAACATCAAATCAATAGATGATGTGTGGTAACTTTAGCTGCCAGAGTCCAAAGAGAAGTAGTGGAATGGAAAACAGCTAAGAGACACTCTAGCAAGAAATATTCACTGAGTTCCCTCTGCAAGCCTGGGACTGGCTGGGGCTAACACTGGAAGTTCAGTGAAGTCCAGTCCCTGCCCCAAGGAGCTCCCCAAACGGAGAGAAGACAGGGATACAGATAAACTTCTATACAACCAGATGAATGCCGTAACCAACTGCCAACCAAGTGTTCTACGGCAGAGCTGAGAGAATCTGATGAATGAGTAGTGCCTGACGACGTAAGGCCAGTGTAGAATCTCAGGAAGACAGTGCAACAGCAAAGCAAGAGTTCAAACTTGGGCCAAAGGAAGGAGAGTTTACTGACCAAAACTATACTGACAAGAATATTCAGATAATGACACAGAAGCGACCCAAGTGTTCACCAACAGATGAATGGGTAAGCAGAATGGGGCACAGACATACCATGGACTATCATTATCCTAAAAGAGAAATTCTGACCCCTGCTACAACATGGATGAACCCTGAGGACATCGTGCTAAGTAAAATAAGCCAGTCACAAAAAGACAAATATTGTATGGTTCTACTTACATGAAATACTTAAGAGTAGGTCAAACCATGGAGACGGAAAGTAGAATGGCAGTTGACGGGCTGGGGGCAGGCGAGTGGTGGTGTTTAATGGGTTCAGTTTCAGCTTTACAAAGTGAACAGATTTCCAGAGATGGATGATGGTGATAGCTGCGATACAGTAGAAGGTTCAGATCTGGGTAGCAATTTCAAGGATCAATGAAATTATACCGCCTAGGTATGGAAAAAGTCTTCATGCTACAGGTGAGAATTAACATGGTCCATGGATATGAATGCTCTATATCTGACACTCGCTCTCTAATTAGCCCTTTAAAAAACGCAGATTTTTTTCTACCCATATATATATATATATATATATATATATATATATATATATATATATATACCAACAACACAATGGGCTTTAAGAAGAATAAAGGGGACGGACCCTCAAGACCACGACAGCAGTCTGGCCCAGCAGCAGTCGCAGCACAGCTCCAGAGCCAAACAGCCCGGGTGAGCAGCCGCAGTCACACTCCCCGCAGCTGGCTGACCTTCCTGGGCCTCAGTTTCCTGTGAAGTAGGATTGCTGGGAAGATTAAATACATGAAAAGTATCTTAACTACCTGCCTATCTAAACAGTTATAATTGTTCAATAAATGTTAGACACTGCTGTTGTAATTTTATTTATATTTTACCCATTAAGCAATTTTTAAAACTGGGAACGAAGTAAGTTGTTAAAAGGATGTGTAAAAGCAATTAAACTTCACTCTGATTCCGATTTGAAATTAAAATGGGACAAAGAATCAGGGGGAAAAAAAGCAAAACTTATCCCTGATTAAACCGAAGTCTTCCAAATCTTCCACAATTCTTGCGCAATGGCCACTGGGAAAGCAGCATGGAGCAAAAACTAATGATTTCTGCATTACTAAGGGCCCACTTTGCATCTTACTTCACCATTCAGGTCTCCCTAGGAGATAATAAAATCCCTGTTTCATAAATTATTAAACCAAGGCTCAAAAAATTTAAGCTTATCATAAATGACCAGGCTATTGGTGTCAGAGCTAAGATTTGCTACCTGACTCCAAGGCCCATACTTTTTCCACCGAACTGTGTCACCAGAATTAATAACGGTAATTTCCACTCCACATCCTTGTTGCTTTGGAATAGGGAGGAAAGTTGTATACAGTTTTTTAATAACAAAACGATGCATGAAACTAGGCCAACTCTGACTTCTCATGGACTCCAGAATTTCTAGAGGAAATGACAAATGGCAACACCCAAATTTAATGTTAAATGGACAGAACCATAAATTAGGACAGCATTCCCAACACTCTGGTCACTCAACACTGGTGAGGAGATGGGTGATGTACAACTCCAATTCTAGCCCATCTTTCCAGAAAGCACTCTGGCAATATGAAAAAAGCAATTAAAACCAACAATGCTAAAAGCAGTCTGCTAAAGTGAGAATTAAGCCAAAGATGTCCACCAATATTATTATTCAGCATCACTCTCAAAACCCTAGGAAGTGCTTTATGAAAGAAAAAAAAGAGGTTGTATAAAAATGGAATGAGCTGCAAAAATCATCTTTATTTATAAATAATATTATTTGCCATCTGGAAAATCCAACAGAATTGAATGAAATTAGTACTATTAAGAGGGTTCAGTAAAATGGGAAAACATAATACACAAGAATAAATTCAAGATGATGAGTGGGCCTATCTGTTTACCTATTCCTTCTCCCAAATGCCCTTAAAATGATCAAACAAATATAAAAGCACGAAAAACAATCTGCAGAAAACAGGTACCAATGACAAGTCTTTGAGGAATTTCTAAAAGACATTGAGCAGATGGGATTCGACTGATGGAAGAGTAGCAAAGAGCGTTAACTCAGCCAGGCAAAGGCAAGCACGGCACCCTACACTAATGAGCTGTAGGTACAGCTGGCACACTGGGCCAGGGAAGAAAACAGGGGTTTGACCTGGCTGGCCCTCTTGCACCACATCCCTGGGCGGGGGCACCACACTCCAGGTAACACTGGACTGCCACAGCAACCAGCTGGCAAAGGCGAGACATTCCCCAATGATCTGGAAGACTCACGGCCTCTAACACAACGGCAGCTGAAGCAGGAAGGAGGGAGGGCAGGAAACCCAACTGAGGATCAGTCTAACAATGGTCTGAAAAGCAAGTGAAGCCTGCTTCTGATTACTCTCTAAAAACCTAGGCTGGCTTCTCTTATCACCTACTTGCTCTGGTTTTCTGTTTGATATGTTGGCTTGCCCACCTGCACTCAAGATCTTTGAGGGCAAGATTCACATCTTTCTCTCTAGCTCTGCATTCACAGACATGCCAGTGATTGGTAACCATGAAAAAAGGAACAGATACACCAATTTTTTCCCTGCATAACCACTAGATCTTGTAAAAATTATAGTTTCAGCACTGTATATGTTTCGGTCTCAAAGATTATATAATCTTTTAATCAGCCAATAGATGTTTCCTGAATATTGTCTTGAAATCAGTTCTTCAACTACTGCTGTGTCAGTCATTTCTGACGCCTGTAAACCACTGTGCTGCTCTTCTCACTGAGGCAGCACTCTGCTGGGTAGGCTAAGAATTATTTAAATGGCCTTCCTCACTAAACCAAGGCATGTTCAATGAAACGTAGAGTAATGCACTTTACTTATCACACACCTAAATTCTCTTCACCCAAGAGTTCAACCTACACTCTATCTAAATCAGTAAACAGCAAACAAAACTGAACTATTTGTATACTTCAAAAACAATATTAGAAGCAACCCAAATACCCAATGACAGCGAAACACTGAAGTACTTTATGACTTATCTACTTGATGGAATATTATGCAGTCTTCAAAAAGTTTCATTACCCAAGTGTCCACTGGCAGATGAATGGATCAAAAATGTGGTGTATACATACTATGGAATATGACTCAACCTTTAAAAGGTAGGAAATTCTGAGACATGCTACAACACAGATGAAACTTGAAGACATCATGTCAGATGAAATGAGTTTGTCACAGAAGGGCAAATACTGCATAATTTAACTTATGTGAGATGCCTAGTATAGTTAAACTCACAGAGACAGAAAGTAGAAGGGTAGTTGCCAGCATGGGAGGGTGGGGGGTTGGGAATGGGGAATTACTGTTTAACAGCTACAGAGTTTCAGTTTGGGATGATGAAAATGTTCTGGAAATGAATGGTGGTTATGGTTGCACAACAATGTGAATATCCTTAATGCCAATAAACTATGCACTTTCAAATAACAAGTTGTATGTTATATGTATTTTACTACAATAAAAATGTATAACTATGAAGACCACATAGAAACATGAAAAATCTTTATGCTATGTTATATTTTTTAAAGTATACAAAGGTGTTTTTAGTCTTGATAATAACTATGAAAAATGCTTATGAGAAAATTCAAACAAATGCTGTGTTTAACAAAGTAATGGTAGGAACTACTGTTGAATTTCTTCCTTGTTACAAATCTAGTGTAATATTTTGCTGCTTTTCATGCTTAAACTTATAAACTCATCAAAAACTGATGCACTAACTATAAAGTCAAAAAAGCAAAGCTAAGGTGTCTGTCTGTAATCACAAGACCCCCTCACTCATTACTCCTTTCCCCATTCATACAATCTTAAACTGGGAGCAAAAGAAAAACGGTTACTTATTCTCAGTATTTTGGAACGATGCAATGAATGACCTGAGAACGAGTAGGGAGCTCTGGGTACAGAGAGAGGATTTAATTTTAATCAAACAGTTTTCCTCATATCCTCATTTTCAAGGTTTCAAAAGAAATCAAGCTGATAGGAAGAAGATGGTGGTGTGAGCAAGGTGGCGGAAATCTCCTCCCAAAACCATATATATTTGTGAAAATACAACAAATACAACTATTCCTAAAAGAGAGACCAGAAGATACAGTACAACAGCCAGGCTACAGCTACATCTGCAAGAACACAGCGCCTCACAAAGCAGGTAAGATACAAAGCTGCGACCCGGCAAGACCCAAACACTCCCCCACCCCAGCACACCGGCAGGAGGAAAAGAATTAGAGTGGGGAGGGAGTGGAAGCACAGGACTGCTAAATAACCAGCCCTGGTGATCTGCACTGGGAGCACAGACACACATCGCATGGTGTACTGGAGATTAGAGAAATGGAAGGGCAGGATCTGAGACGGGGACTGCGAGCAGATCCCCCAAAGCCGGCTCCCCTGGGACAAAAGAAAAGCGGGTGCTTTCTTAAAAGTCTTAAAGAGACAAGGGCCAAACAGCGGAACAAAATCATCCCACTGCACTCGGCCCAGCGGGCTGGGACTCTTGAGGAACTTTGGGCCCCCTAACAGGCTGCCGGGTAAAGCAGCTCCAAAGCCCCTCACAGGGATAAGCAACCTGCCATTTGTTCCCCCCAGCCAGTGCTGCGGCAGAGCCGCCACAGCTGCGGAGCAGCAAGACAGCGGCCCCACCCACAACAACCACACAGAATCTCCTACTGGTGGGCACACAGCTAACCGGGAAGGGCCGCAGAAGCCAGAGCAAGGGCCAAAAGGCACCAAGGGGTGCAGAACGCACCTGGCGTGGCTGCAAAAACCCCACAGTGCTCTAGGCTAGCCTGAGGGTGGCTCTGTCCACAGCAGGTTAGGGGATTATCCCAGACAATGCCTCCCAGTGTGCAGATAACTGGCACAGGGCGGAGAAGGAAGGACAAGGAGAATAACAAGCAGGAAGGGACTTTGTTCTCCCAGCTGACACACCTGGCAGCTACCTGCGACCACTTCTATTGCCATGAAAAGACAGAAGAATATGGTCCAGTCAAGACTTACCCAGACAACCCCAGAGAGAGGGCCTGGTGGGATAGATGTGAAAAATCTTCCTGAAAAAAAATTCAGAATAAAAGTCATAACCATGCTGATGGACCTACAGAGAAATATACAGGAGCTAAGGGAGAAAGTCAGGAGAGAGATTACAGAAATGAAAAAATCAATTGATGGGCTGAAGAGCAGACTGGACAAAGTGCAAGAGACTGTTAATGGAATAGAAATGAGAGAACAGGAGTACAGAGAAGCTGAGACAGAGAGATAAAAGGATCTCTAGGAATGAAAGATTAAGAGAACTGTGTGACCAATCAAAAATGGAACAATATTTGCATTATGGAAGTACCAGAAGAAGAAGAGAGAGAAAAAGGGATAGAGAGTGTCTTTGAAAACATAATTGAGGAGAACTTCACCAAGCTGGGAAAGGAAATAGTTTCTCAGACCATGGAAGCCCACAGATCTCCTAACACAAGGGACCCAAGGAGGACAACACCAAAACATATAATAATTAAAATGGCAAAGATCAAAGACAAGGACAGAGTACTAAAGGCAGCCAGAGACAGAAAAAAGATCACCTACAAAGGAAAACCCATCAGGCTAACATCAGACTTCTCAACAGAAACCTTACAGCCCAGAAGAGAATGGCATGATATATATAATGCAATGAAACAGAAGGGCCTTGAACCAAGAATACAGTATCCAGCACAATTATCATTTAAATTTTAGGGAGGGATGAAACAATTCCGAGACAACTGAAAGTTGAGGGAATCTGCCTCCCATAAACCACCTCTACAGGATATCTTAAACGGACTGCTCTAGATGGAAGCACTCCTAAGGCGAAAAAGATGTCAAAAGAGAAAACAAATTCATAGGAAAGAAAGCAGACCATCCAAACACTAACTAAAGGCAAAAAGTAAAATCAACTATAAACAAAAACAGTCAAAGGAACGCAAAACAGTACGGAATAAAACACCTAATATATAAAGAATGGAGGAGGAAGAATAAGAAGGGAGAGAAATAAAGAATCATCAGACTGTGTATATAATAGCTTAACAAGAGAGTTAAGTTAGACTGTCAGATAATAAAGAAGCTACCATTGAACCTTTGGTAACCATGAATCTAAAAGCCGGCAATGGCAATAAGTACATATCTATCAATAATCACCCTAAATGTAAACGGACTGAATGCACCAATCAAAAGACACAGAGTAACAGAATGGATAAAAAAGCAAGACCCATCTATATGCTTCTTACAAGAGACTCACCTCAAACCCAAAGATATACACAGACTAAAAGTGAAGGGATGGAAAAAGATATTTCATGCAAACAACAGGGAGAAAAAAGCAGGTGGTGCAGTACTTGTATCAGACAAAATAGACTTCAAAATGAAGAAAGTAGCAAGAGATAAAGAAGGACATTATATAATGATAAAGGGGTCAGTCCAACAGGAGGATATAATCATTATAAATATATATGCACCCAACACAGGACCGCCGACATATGTGAAACAAATACTAACAGAGAATTAAAGGAGGAAATAGAAAGCAATACAGTCATTTAAGGAGACTTCAATACACCACTCACTCCAAAGGACAGATCAACCAGACAGAAAATAAGTAAAGACACAGAGGCCCTGAACAACACGCTAAACAGATGGACCTAACAGACACCTACAGAACTCTACACCCAAAAGCAGCAGGATACACATTCTTCTCAAGGGCACATGGAACATTTTCCAGAATAGACCACATACTAGGCAACAAAAAGAACCTCAGTAAATTAAAAAATATTGAAATTCTACCAAACAACTTCACAGATCACAAAGGTATAAAACTACAAATAAACTGTACAAAAAAAACAAAAAGGTTCACAAATACATGGAGGCTCAACAACATGCTCCTAAATAATCAATGGATCAAAGACCAAATTAAAACACAGATCAAACAATATATGGAGACAAATGAGCCAATAACAGCACAAAGCCACAACTTCTGTGGGATGCAGCAAAGGCAGTTCTAATAGGAAGGTATATTGCAATCCACGCCTATTTAAAGAAGGAAAAACAATCCCAAATGAATAGTCTAAAGTCACAATTATTGAAATTGGAAAAAGAAGAACAAATGAGGCCCAAAGTCACCAGAAGGAGGGATATAATAAAGATTAGAGAAGAAATAAATAAAATTGAGAAGAATAAAACAATAGACAAAATCAATGAAACCAAGAGCTGGTTCTTTGAAAAAATAAACAAAATAGATAAACCCCTAGCCAGACTTATTAAGAGAAAAAGAGAATGTACACACATAAACAGAATCAGAAATGAGAAAGGAAAAATGACGAAGGACCCCACAGAAATACAAAGAATTATTAGAGAATACTATGAAAAGTCTATAAGCTAACAAGCTAGAAAACCTAGAAGAAATGTACAACTTCTTAGAAAAATATAACCTTCCAAGACTGACCAAGCAAGAAACAGAAAACCTAAACAGACCAATTACCAGCAACAAAATTGAATTAGTAATCAGAAAACTACCCAAGAACAAAACCTCCGGGCTAGATGGATTCACCCCTGAATTTTATCAGACATATAGAGAAGAAATAATACCCATTTTCCTTAATGTTTTCCAAAATATAGAAGAGGAGGGAATACTTCCAAACTCATTCTATGAAGCCAGCATACAAAAACCAGGCAAAGACCCCACCAAAAAAAAATTACAGACCAATATCCCTGAAGAACACAGATGCAAAAATACTCAACAAAATACTAGCAAACCAAATTCAAAAATACATCAAGAGGATCACACACCATGATCAAGTGGGATTCATCCCAGGGATGCAAGGATGGTAAACATTTGAAAATCCATCAACATCATCCACCACATCAACAAAAAGAACAAAAACCACATGATCATCTCCATAGATTTTTAAAAAGCATTTGACAAAACTCAACATCCATTCATGATAAAAACTCTCAACAAAATGGGCATAGAGGGCAAGTACCTCAACATAATAAAGGCCATATATGACAAACCCACAGCCAACATCATACTTAACAGCGAGAAGCTGAAAGATTTTCATCTAAGATCGGGAACAAGACTGGGATGTCCACTATCCCCACTGTTATTCAACATACTACTGGAGGTCCTAGCCATGGCAATCAGACAAAACAAAGAAATACAAGGCATCCAGACTGGTAAAGAAGAATCAAACTGTCACTATTTGCAAATGACATGATATTGTACATAAAAAACCCTAAAGACTCCACTCCAAAACAACTAGAACTAATATCTGAATTCAGCAAAGTTGCAGGATACAAAATTAACACACAGAAATCTGTTGCTCTCCTATACACTATGGATGAGCTAACAGAAAGAGAAATCAGGAAAACAATTCCATTCACAATTGTATCAAAAAGAATAAAATACCTAGGAATAAACCTAACGAACGAAGTGAAAGACCTATACTCTGAAAACTACAAGACACAACTAAGAGAAATTAAAGAGGACACTAACAAATGGAAATGCATCCCATGCTCTTGGCTAGGAAGAATAAATATTGTCAAAATGGCAATACTAACTAAAGCAATCTACAGATTCCATGCAATCCCTATCAAAATACCAACAGCCTTCTTCAATGAACTGGAACAAATAATTCTAAAATTCATATGGAACCACAAAAGACCCCAAATAGCTGAAGCAATCCTTAGAAGGAAGAATAAAACGGGGAATTATGCTCCCAGACTTCAAGCTCTACTACAAAGCCACAGTAATCAAGACAACTTGGTACTGGCACAAGAACAGATCCACATACCAGTGGAACAGAGTAGAGAGTCCAGACATAAACCCAAACATATACGGTCAATTAATATATGGTAAAGGAGCCATGGATATACAATGGAGAAATGACAGCCTCTTTAACAGCTGGTGTTGGAAAAACTGGACAGCTACATGTAAGAGAATGAAACTGGATTACTGTCTAACCCCATACACAAAAGTAAACTCAAAATGGATCAAAGACCTGAATATAAGCCACGAAACCATAAAACTCTTAGAAAAAAACATAGGCAAAAATCTCTTGAACATAAACACGAGCAAATTCTTCATGAACATATCTCCCCAGGCAAGGGAAACAAAAGCAAAAATGAACAAGTGGGACTATATCAAGCTGCAAAGCTTCTGTACAGCAAAGGACACCATCAGTAGAACAAAAAGACATCCTACAGTAAGGGAGAATATATTCATAAATGACAAATCCAGTAAGGGGTTGACATCCAAAATATATAAAGAACTCACGTGCCTCAACAAACAAAAAGCAAATAATCCAATTAAAAAATGGGCAGAGGATCTGAACAAACACTTCGCCAAAGAAGAAATTCAGATGGCCAACAAGCACATGAAAAGATGCTCCACATCGCTAATCATCAGAGAAATGCAAATTAAAACCACAATGAGATATCACCTCACAACAGTAAGGACGGCCAACATCCAAAACACAAACAACAACAAATGTTGACGAGGATGTGGAGAAAGGGGAACCCTCCTACACTGCTGGTGGGAATTCAAATTAGTTCAACCATTGTGGAAAGCAGTATGGAGGTTTCTCAAAAAACTCAAAATAGAAATACCATTTGACCCAAGAATTCCACTCCTAGGAACTTACCCTAAGAATGCAGCAGCCCAGTTTGAAAAAGACAGATGCACCCCTATGTTTATCGCAGCACTATTTACAATAGCCAAGAAATGGAAGCAACCTAAGTGTCCATCAGTAGATGAATGGATAAAGAAGATGTGGTACATATACACAATGGAATATTATTCAGCCATAAGAAGAAACCAAATTCTACCATTTGCAACAACATGGATGGAGCTAGAGGGTATTATGCTCAGTGAAATAAGCCAGGCGGAAAAAGACAAGTATCAAATGATTTCACTCATCTGTGGAGTATAAGAACAAAGAACAAAGCAAAAACTGAAGGAACAAAACAGCAGCAGACTCACAGAACCCAAGAATGGACTAACAGTTACCAAAGGGAAAGGGACTGGGGAGGATGGGTGGGAAGGGAGGGACAAGGAGGAAAAAGGGGCATTACGATTAGCAGACATAATGTAGGGGGTGGCACAGGAAGGGCTGTACAATTCAGAGAAGACAAGTAGTGATTCTATAGGATCTCACTACGCTGATGGACAGTGACTGTAATGGGGTTGGTGGGGGGGACTTGATGAAGTAGGGAGTTTAGTAACCATAATGTTGCACATGTCTTGTAGATTAATGATACCAAAGTAAAAAAATAAAATGAATAATAATAATGAAGCAGCGCAATTTTAAAAAGACATATGCACCCCTACGTTTATCACAGCGCTATTTACAATAGCCAAGAAATAAGCAACCTAAGTGTCCATCAGTAGATGAATGGATAAAGAAGATGTGGTACATATACACAATGGAATATTATTCAGCCATAAGAAGAAAACAAATCCTACCATTTGCAACAACATGGATGGAGCTAGAGGGTATTATGCTCAGTGAAATAAGCCAAGCCGAAAAAGACAAGTATCAAATGATTTCACCCATATGTGGAGTATAAGAACAAAGAAAAAAAACTGAAGGAACAAAACAGCAGCAGACTCACAGAACCCAAGAACGGACTAGTAGTCACCAAAGCGAAAGGGACTGGGGAGGATGGGTGGGAAGGGAGGGGCAAGGGGAAAAAAGGGGCATTACAATTAGCAGACATAATGTTGGGGGGGCACAGGGAGGGCTGTACAACTCAGAGAAGGCAAGTAGTGATTGTATAGCATCTCACTATGCTGATGGACGGGGACTGTAATGGGGTATATGGCGGGGACTTCATGATATGGGGAGTCTAGTAACCACAATGTTGTACATGTAATTGTAGATTAACGATACCAAAATAAAAAATAAAATATATAAAAAATAATAAAAAAGAAATCAAGCTATTGGCATTACTTAGGCCAAATTTTCTATCAACATAAGTTGCTTCTTGGTCTTAACTTCTAAGCTACCTCAACTTTTTCAGGAGAAGGCTGGGCTCTAAAGAAGTAAAAAAGTTATTGTCAGATAAAATTTTAAATTTCTTTTAAAAAGGACGTGCAGGGAAAGCGAAGCAGGGTGAGAATCAGACCCAGGTCAGAAGTTGGGTTCTGGTCGGCTGCACTGCTTAAGGACTGGGAGGCCTCTGCTGGCATGTGGCTTCTCCCAAACTCAGTTTTCCCTCTGTTAATGGAGACACCATTTGAACCATCCTTTTCACCCTCATCAACAAATATAGATCAGAGGTGACGTTTATAAAAATGCTCTCAAAAACAGAACATGTTTTATAAACTAAAGGTAGTGCCTTGTCAAATTTACAATATGAGTATTTTTTGTGTTGTTAAAAGGAATCACATGAAATTAGCCCCTCACATATGATTTTCTGCTTTGACATTATTAGTTCTAACTTGCCATTTTGAAGGCCGAGTCTCCCCAGTCCTCAGGGGTCCCCTGCTCTGCATTTTTGGTGAGAGGTGGGTTCAAGGCATTCAATTGAAGACCTGACATTGCAGGGCATCCCCCAGGGCATGTAGAAAGAGGCCTGCAGAAGAAGGAAGGTCACATGGGATAAAGGGTTTTCCATGACCTACATAAAGCACTCCGAAGTTTCATTCAGTAGCAAGGCTCTTTCTTTCAGCATTGTATTAGAAGACACTTGGCTTTTAAATTCTTTAAAGCAGTAATGTTTCCCACCCTTTTGAAAGGAGGAAATCTAGTAGAGTAAGACCACATTAGAGCAGCCATCCGCTGCAGCAGTGTTTGTTCAGACTAATCATGCCTGTGTCCTCTATCCCAGTAACAGGTCACACCTCCACACAATCCACATGTTCAGAGGAGGCACAACTGTTTGAGATTTAGTAATAACTCAAATGGGTAATAAACCCCCCCTGCAACTGATGTGCAAATAAAGTAGATCCTGCACATTTGAGAAGACAACAAACCAACACATTTATAAATTCTCTATTTATAATTATAAAATTATAAACTGTAAGTGGCTCTAATTCCCAGAATTATCAGACCACTCTTTCTTTACCTTGTAACCACTAAGTGATACTTTCAAATCTTGGATTATTGCATACAGGTTCACAATTCAGAGTTTATTCAATCCCAACTTAATTCCAATTTAGAGAGGGTTGCCAAATTCATACAGGGACCTATGTGTGTAACCAAACAACTAAAGGAGGAACAGCTATTTTTCATGACCTCAGAAATCAATGAGGTGTGTGATCTGCCAGTGAACCAGTGACCCTGATGAGACAGTGACAGCAAGAAAGGACAGCCCGCTGTTACACCTTGATTTAAGTGAACATGATGTAGGAAGATTCATATTTACAAAGTTAAATTAGTGGATATCAGAAAAAGATTTACTAAAGGATACCTTCTGATAGCAAACTCTCCCTGTGTACTTAAAATGAAATTTAATTTTAAATTATTTTATTTAGTCTCAAATTTTCAGGAATATCTCTCTCATTTCAAGCCACCTTGCTTAATTAAACTTTGTCCAAAATTTCCCTGGGTTCAAACAATGCTGATATGAAAACAGGCTATAATTTATTTTACTAAAAAAGACATTTTAGAAAAATTAATTCCAGAATTTGTTTAGCAGGTTCATCTCAACATACTGGATTTTTGTGTTGGTAATGGTGGTGTTAGCATTTTGCTTTGGCTTAGTTTTGGGGTTTTACTGTTTTGTTTTGCTTTAATTTTGAATGCAACGCTGAGACGCTTTCAGAGTCTAGGTCCTTTCATAATTGTTAATGATTATGGGGTGTCCCTCACAGTTTTTATAAACTATAGCAGGGATGTCCTTTCTGCTGAAACTCAATGGCCTCTTAAACTGCTCCCATCCTCCCATGGTTTATCGTGAGAGTCACCATATCGCAGGGCTACTCATCAGTTCTCCCCAGGAGATTCAGAGAAAATAGTCTCTTTCTAGACACCTGGGTCATAATATGGGCTACATGGGTGTCGGCAGCCACATGGACCACAGAATCAAGGTTGCTGTAACGGAAAAGATAATTCAGAAGCACTGAGGAAAGTTAAGAGATGGGGAGAAAGAAAGAAGAGCTTCTCAGGCCCGTCCAGTCTCTGGGTACTGGCCTGAGGCCCAGCTGTAACCCTGACAAGATTCCAGCCCACAGCCTAGAATACTTCTAATAAACTGCCTTTTTCGTGGAAGTTAGTTCACTTAGGTCTCTTTCACTTGTAACCAAGAATCCCTGAATAGGCGGCTCTACAGTCCTTTCCATTGATTGATTTGAAATAGGCAAGATAGAAACGTCCAGGTACTGGGCCAAACCCACTGGGTCTGCAAGCCAGGAGGAGGCAGGCGGCCCTGCAGACCCTGTTTCTGTGGCAGGGTGGCAGACAATAACCCCAACCATCCTCGCCAGCGCCACAGGCCAACTCCTCTAGTTAACCCACCAAGGACACTAGTTTAAGGGGGATGAGCTGTCCTCTATTCCACATCCCTGCTTTAAAGTATAAATACAGAGCAGCAAACCAAACCCAGAGAAATGCGGGCACAGCACCTACATTTCACCCAGCCAGCTCCCATATGGGAAGGAAGCAAATTCCAGCTTAAAAGCCAAAGGGACTTCACATTAGACAGAGCTTGCGGATGAGTTTTTATACATATTTGGTACAGGGAGAAGTGGCATCGCTAGTACTTGGTTAAAATATCACGATGGTCGCGAATGTAGTTAACGTCACTAAACTATACATTTTAAACATGGTTAAAATGGTCAGTTTTGTTAAGTACATCTTACTACAATTGAAAAAAAACAACAACAAAAAATATGACACATTAGAGTTACAGAGACAGACTGCATCCAGTAGCAAACACCATGCTTGGTGTTACATGTGACAGGCAGGCAAATGACGTGTTCCCTTGCCAGAGGCAGGCAGCTCAGCACAGAACCGGGGCTGCCTTAAACGGTCTGTTTGGGTGGGCAGAAAAGAGCCATGGTTTTTTGCTGGGGAATGCTGAATCCAAGCACTTCTGAAATTAGTAATAATGAAAACTTACTCCACACAGTCTATTTCCCCCCTCCTAATACCTGATCAGCACAGTCTTAACATTACCAATTCCTAAATATTTCAACATAAACTCCTCAGAAGTCACTGCTGGTTTCCTACCAGCCACGAACAGATGGCAACCCAGAAGAGTCCTGTTCCCATTATGCCAACTTGGCGGGAGGCTCACCTGCCACCGCCTGGAACACCAATCCCTCCCACCTGTACACAGAAGGATCCCAAACACAACTAAAATCCTGCCTGGATGCCCACTGATCAGCATCCTTAAGAGCATGGGGGGAAGGAGCGTTACAACTCCACTAATTAATAAACCTAGGGAGGGACCCCATTGCATCCTAATAAAATTACAGGAATACTGCAGCCTTCATTGCAGTTCCTCTCTACTGTTCAGGCAGGTTCCCCGCCTAATTACACTGGGATGCAATCCAGTTTTGCTAATATATCCATATGTACGAGAATTAGAGCAGATCTTACTGTATCAAACCTAGAGAAAAACCTTTGGAGATGCTAAAAGTTCAATTTCATCCACATTAAAATATCCTTAAATTTTTATTTACAATGAAACCATCTATCCTGTTTTATAACTCCAACAAAGACTTCTTGGCTGCAACTTTTTTTTTTTTGACTGCAACTTTTTAACTTAAATGATCAAACACTAAGAATGACAGACTGCTCACAAATTATGCCTAAATTAGAAAACATGAAAGCTGCCTGTGTGTGTGTGTGTGTGTGTGTGTATGTTCACTTGCATACACACACACATATATACTGGCAAAGAGGAAGAAAAAAATCTAATTGTTTATTTCATCAGATTCCAAGCAGAAATGTTCTCCTGTGCTTTCTGGATGTACCTGCTAATCAGTAGGGTCTTAACCATGGACTGCCTGTCTGCTCAAATCAAACCTGACTCTTAGAATGTTAAGCCAAGATTTTCTTTAGCAGGGGCAGCTTAACTATACAGCTCACTATCCTTCTGCCATACTCCATATTTAAACTCTTCAGTGGCTCTGCTCCTGCAATAAAGACCAAAATCCTTAAACATGGAACACAACACTCCATATGAAAAAGGACCTCTCACCAAGGCCTCTGCATGTCCTCAGGGAAGCCATCTCTGACCCTCTGACTAGACCAAATTCTACCATTATATCCTGTAGTTCTCCCTCAAGGTATAAATGAATGAATGAATCTGCTAGGTGCTGCGTAAGCAAACCATCAAAATACAAACTATAGAGAAAAGATCGATAGACTTGACTACATTGAAAATTAAAACTTTCTTACATCAAAATATGTCCTGAACAGAGCTAGAGTTGAAAGGAAACCAGTAAACTGGGAAAATATTTGTAACATTAACACAAGAAAAGGGGTTGGTATCCATTACATAGAAAACTTCTATTTAAAAAAAATAAAAGGCTATATGCCTAGGAGCTCTATCTGCTACAACTGCTTTCACACATGTTGAATCTATGATATATCCAAACTCAAATTCAGAGTCTCCCTAAACCACATGTTTTTTCCCATTCCATCCTCTGCCTCGTTCCCCTAGCCTGGGGGCTCTGCTAGAGAGAGCAGAGTTTCAGTGCAGCTGTCCCCAGAAGCAGCTAATTTCTGTTTAATTTGTCTGACCACTCCTAACCAGTCTCCTTCTAGAACCCAAACCTTCTCCTCTTTATGAGCTGAGTATGTTAAGCTTAGCTACTTGGTACCCACACTATTGAAAATAGGTCAAACCATAACCAGAAGAGGGAGTCCAGAGAAGACTAAGGTGTGCAAAGACTAGATTCAAATGTCAAAACTAGACTCAAATTTCTGTACCAGCCAATCAAGTGAACAGAAAAAAGAAAGGAGAAAAGCATTCACCACAGGTGGGTGGTCACCTTTCACCAGGAGCCCCATATACTTGGATTTCTAGAGACATATTCAAAGAAAAAGCATCTTTTTAAATAAAATAGCTCCATCTAACTCAGCAGTTTACATTAGACCCAACCTGTCTTAGTAATTTTGTCGTTGTTATATCTGTTTTTAAATTTAGAAGAGGACAGAGAATTTGGAGAAAGAATACACAGTAATCCCTCTTTATCCATGGGTGATACGTTCCAAGACCCCCAGTAGATGCCTGAAATCACATAGCAGCAAACCCTGTATATGCTAAGGTTTTTCCTACACACACATCCCTATGATAAAGTTTAACTTATAAACTGGGAACAGTAAGAGGTTTACAATTTTAACAATATACTGTAATAAAAGTTATGTGAATGTGCTCTCTCTTGCAAAATATCTTATTGTGCTGTACTCAGTTTTTTCTCCCTGTGATCATGTCAGAAGACAGTGCCTCCGTGATGAGACGAAGTGAGGTGAATGACGTAGGCACTGTGACCTAGTGTTAGGCTACCACTGACCTTCTGACCCTAGCTCATCTGCTTCCAGACTGTGGTTGACTGCAGGTAACTGAAACCACAGATAAGATGGAATTACCTTCTTCTTTCAAGATGTCCCCAGATACATATAGTTTATATTAAGTCAGAGTTGGAATCATTAAGAATTAACACTAGTCATATTATCATATTTAAAATTGAGCAGAAAATTGTGAATCTCATATGACACTGAAGTTCCACATATAAAATAATACAGAGGCCAAGAAACAAAATATTTTTCACACAGAATACAGTTGACCATGATTACAACTCCTAGACTATAAAAATTAGGTTGCTAAAAGTCTGTATCCCAGTTGACTAACTGTCTTCCAAAAGCCTTAGGCAGACTTCTATGCCCTACTTATCTGGAGTTCCCTATGCTATAAAATACTTAACTTCTCAAAATAACAGTATGTGGTAACAGTACATAAGGCCAGGTAGATGCAAAATTAAGACAAGGAATTAAACTGAATATTAAGTTCCAGAAGTTCTTTCATGATCTGGTTTGTGAGTGCATCCACATCCCCAGCATGCCTCCTTCTTCAGGTATCTCACCTTGGGTCCACTTCACTGCTCATTAGCACCAAAGGAGGTTCAACTCAAACCAATTTTGCTAGTCATTAACAATCTCCTAGAAAGTTTGATAATAACTGACTAAAATTAAACAGTTAAAGTAACTGGCTTAAACATGGTATCTTTCATGTAGCACTGCTTACCCTCTCTCCCACAGAAAGTTTTGGCTGTCTTGTACACACCAGAGAAATGGATCAACTCCCCAAAGCCAAGCACATGTCATCTTTTTGTGTCATGTGAGAGAACTTCACCACCTGAATGTGGATGAAGGACAGCCAAGGAGATTCCATTTCCGTGAGCATTAGTCAGCCAAGGAGCCGACAGTTCTTTGCAAAACATAGAATGCTAAGAAAGGGAAGGTAAGTTGATATCCCAAAGCTCTCAGAATTAAAAATAATACTCTCCCCATTTTCTGAACCATATGGTCAACCTTGAGACCACTATGTGTTTACAATTAAAGTATTAAATTCACAGAAAGCTGATTTCAAAGCACCTTATAAACATTATTGCACCTATATATACCTTGTAAAGAAAAGCATTTTTAGCCTAGGAGGGACCTTCAATGGTACATAATATTTCTATATCCCATTTCTTGCACTTAAGTACACATAATTTACAAATCCTATTCACTATACTGTATCACAAAATTTTTCAAAACAACATTAAATTGATCAAAAACTTAGATAAATCTATTCCATATAGCAATGTAATTGTGCAGCTTGTTAACTGTCCAGAAAAGGTTTGGTAATGATTGGTTAAAAATTAAAGGTTGATGTAATTCAATAAAATCAAATTATGGTGATAATTTGTAGATGTCACATACCAGCACTTTGCTCTCCACTGATAACAGTCCTGGCTGTCATAGCCATTACAATGGTGAGGAGGAGGGAGATGCAAAATCAAACACAAACAGGATGCCATAAATCCAAAAAGGCTGGAAACTGGTGCTCTAGGAAGCTATCGTGGATAGATTCTGGGCAGCACCCCAACCCACACTACTTAATTTATCCTCAAGTCCTTTAGAATCAAAGCTGGGTAAGGAGACAAAACAATACGTGTGCCACTTTCCTTCTCACATCTGTCCCAGCATTAAAAATTATTACTAATGGGATGAGATAAGCAAACTTTGAGTTTTCTATCTTTTGCTAAAAGCTGTGTTTTTATCCAAGCATTTCAAATATTCCAGAATTTATTTTATTATTCAGATATCAGAAAATTAATTCAAAAAAGATAACTTCCTACACAGGAGACAAGATTGGGTTTCTTACTTCATGGGAAAAGATGACAAGAACAAAAATGAAAAGGATTCAAACTACTTGTAAAGAAAATGTGACTTGAGTTTTAACCATATTTATCCACATGGCTGCCCCCAAGATTCAACTCCCTTAAACTTCTTTCTCAGATAAGGTAAACCCAGGTATGACTTTTTGAAGGCATTCTCCTCTAATTTGACAAATATTAATACATAGTTCATGCTTCTGATTATTTAAAAATTCTCAACAGTAACTCTGGCAGCCTAAAATGTCAACTTTGGTCAACCAGAGTTTTCAAACACGGCGTAAATGTAACTTTTTATGATTCATGTTTTTATATTCTAGCCATTGGAGTTGAATTTGTCCATCTGGTTTTGTGGCTAAGAAGGTTGTCTGAAGCTTAGGAAACTGATTATGTGCAAAGATAACCTTGTATATTCTCAGCAAATGTTAACAATACTACTTACCAACTTTTCAGGAATATTAAAACTGTCCCAGTACTAACAGCTCAACCTGTCACTCTGACACTAGCATTTTTATCATAGCAATCAATAACAATGCCCTGTGTTCCCCAGAGAGGCAACATATACTCTTAATAGCCAAACATGAAGGAAAAATACAATGGGGGACAAAAACTTCGTACTGAAAGAGTTTCCTACACAAGATTCTTGATTTCCCTTCCAAGAGATAGAAAATCATCCACACACACAAATCAGAAGCAATTGCCTCAGAAATTTAAACTAGTCTTCCTTTTGTCCTTTGCAAGAAACTGGTGAAAGAAACATTCAGCAAGATGAAACATTTCTGAAGCCAATGATATCCATTATAACATTAAAGTGGCATCTGAAAACACTGAGCAACAGTTTTTGAAAGCAGATACAAAAGAACCTTTCGAACCTACCACTCCAACCAGTAACTAGCCGGATCAACAGCCAAAACTTAAAAATAAAGTATCAGACTTCTGTCATAAACTTTATTCATTAAAAAGGCCAACTTCTCAACTTTAACAAGACATGAAAAATCTGATACATCAAAAACTTTAACCCAGTGGCTCTACTATGCCCATTCCAAACTGGGAGAAGATGTCCAAGTGTTAAGACTATCAAAAGAATTAACGGCAGAAGTAATTGCAACAAGAAACACCTTATATTACACATCTCCAAATCCTTTCACATTCATTTGGGTCTAAACTGAGTCACTAATTTTTAAAAAGTGAGATTATCTGTTATCTTTTTCAGTGCTCTTTCACATCCATTTGACTCTAATCATGCTTTTGATTAAAAATAATAGCAGTGAGAAAGATGTTCAAATAAGTCTGTATTACCTGCACAGCACCACTGCACACGTAACAGAATAATTTTCTATGCACAACCTACTACGCTATTATTATTAGAGGCTATCCATAATCACCACTTTTCTGTTCTATTCTTAAAATACTGTTTCACTCAAGGGTGGGTATCACTGACAACACTCAAGTACAAAGATTTCAATCCATACTCACTGACTTCAGAGAAATATATTTGATTCTGAATTAATCAGATTTAAAGAGAAAAACAGCACAACTTTTCAAATCCATAAATAACCCCAAATTTAAATTTTGACCCATCACTGTCTATGACAGCAAAAAAACAAAGAGTTGACTGATTGGGGTGGGCCTAACATGTCAAAAAGGGATGTTAGAGGGGAAAAGGAAGCCCAAGTGTACAAGAGTTTGCAGTCATTTATGGAGATGTGGTAATGAATTCAGTGTTTTTGAGCAAAAAAAAAAATATATTGAATTTAAACTAAATTGGTGGTGGGCACTTATTTCCTCTTCTGCAGTGTCTTTCTCCTTAGTTAAAAAGCACCCCTCAAGCGCGCGCACACACACACACACACACACACACACACACACACACACACACACAGCCAAAGAGTGGGCAAACTACCCAAACTGGGCCAATCTTAGGACAGGAGAATGAAACCAGGTGGAGGAGTCTTTGAAACCATGGCAACCAAAACAGCCTGTCCATTTGATGGTTCCCAAAGCCTAGATTCTCACAGGCCTAGTTCTTGGTCTCCAAAGCCTAGATGTTCAGCATCTTCTATGCCTGTATGATATGTAAATGTTATGCCTATAGGTCTATAATCTCCTTTTTTAACTCAGTAATATATCATGGGCATGTTTCCAGACTGGTTAATATAGATCCATATCATTATTTTCAATGCCTGCATGCAATGAAGGTACCACAATCATCTATTTAACTAATTCCACAATTAAGGTTATCTACTATATTACCATTCATAATAAACAGTTCTTTATTACATATATATATATAGGAAAAATTTCTAAATATGGACTTGCTAGATTAAAGGTTATGCAAATTTTACATTTTGATACATAAAAGCAGCTATCTAAAATGAGTGCATCAGCTTATACCTCTACTGAAACTGAGTACACATTTCCCTTCATCTTCACCAGCACTGGGAGTTACTATCATCTTTATTCCCATTCCAAACTGGAAGATGCCCGGATATTAAGACTACCAAGAGAAGAAACAGAAGATGTAATCATAATATAATACTTTATATTAAGCTTTACCAAATGGTTTTATATCCAGTAAGGTCTAAATTACACTGTCAATAAATAATTTAAAAATGTTGTCTTAGTTGGCTCAAGCTATCATAAAAAGTTATTACAGACTGGATGGCTTAAACAACAGAAGTTTATTTCACATAATCCTGGAGGCTGAGAAGTCACAGACTAAGACGCCAGCAAGACAGGTTTCATTCTGTGGCTTCTCTTGGCTTGTAGGTAGCTGCCATCTGGCTGTGTGCTCACATGACCTCTTTGTGCACGCATGGTGTGGGGGGTCACGAAGCCCTCTGGTATCTCTTCTTATAAGGGCACTAATCCTATCATGAGGATCCATCCTCATGACCTCACTTAACCCTAATTATCTCCCACAGGCCCCATCTACAAATACCACCACATTGGGGGTTAGGGCCTCAACACAGGAATATTAAGGAGACATACTCACACCATAACAAATGGTGTCTTATTTTTGCTTTTAATTTCATTCTTTAATTATTAGTAAAATTGAGTATTTTAGTATGTTTACTGGTCACTTCTTTCTTCTTTTAAAAATGGTCTGTTCTGATTCCAGATGCACAGGATGAGCCCGGAATGTCTCATCATACCAGAAAGCAAGGATGCTACTACATATCAGGAGAGGCATGTCATGAGGACTTGGGCCAACTTGAATAAGCCCATCTGCCCAAAGATAAGGCAATTTGAGTGTCAAAAGGAAAACACCTGAAATGGACTGAAAAACATATATGCTAAAATAGAGGAGTTCACAAAGATCTGAAAGAAAAAAAGAGAAAGGGAGAGAGAGAGAGAAAAGGGGTGGGAGAAAGAGAGAAAGGTGGGGAGAGAAAAGAGGGGAGAGAGAGAGAAGGGGGAGGAGAGGCAGAAAGGGAGGGAGGGAGGGAGGAAGGGAGGAAGAAAAAAGAAAAGGGAAGAAAAGACCTTCATTCATCATCACTGGAGGGCGCCAGCAAACCAACTCCTAGTTTTGGAAAGTGGCAAATAAAGGGAAATAGATATTTTCCCTGCCCCTTCCTATGCGATCTACACCTCAGGGTAAGCCCTATATACATTCTTCCATAGAGCAAAACAACACCACTGTAATGTCAGCCAGGAAAACAAAAACATCACCTGCATCGGCTGCCAGTGTCAGAAAGATGTACCATCTGTCACTATCCACACGGACAGGGCCGAGAAAGGGCATAACGATCACAGTCGTTTTATCCCCATGGGTCCTGTATTTTTAAAAGGTACTGTGAATTGGAGAAGGCAAGTAATGACTGTATAGCATCTTACTATACTGATGGACAGTGACTGCAATGGGGTGGGGCGGGGGGACTTGATAATATGGGTGAATGTTGAAACCACAATGTAGCTCATGTGAAACCTTCATAAGATCGTATTATCAATGATACCTTAATTTAAAAAAGGTATGGTGCATTAAGTAGTAACTAATTTGTTTTCCTGTTTTAAATAAACAGAGGGATTTATAATCTCTAGTGAGAGTCCTGATCATCATGATGTTAAAATTTAGAATATTTACAAGCAAAATTTATTAAAGAAATATGAGACCTAAAACTCATAAAAGCAGAAAACAGAAGAGTGGCTGCCAGGGGCTGAGGGAGGAGGAAATGGGGAGTTAGTGTTTAATGGGTACGAAGCTTCAGGGTAGGAAGATGAAAAGATCTGGTCAGGGATGGTGGTGATGGTAGCACAAATGCCACTGAACTGTACATTTGAGAATGGTAAATTTCATGTTATGTGTATTTTGTCCCATAAAAAAATTCAGTATGTTTAGAATATTAAAATTTAGCAACTAAAGGAACATTATCCTAGCCAAATTAAAAGAAATTTGGCATTTTAATTACACATTCTCTGTAGTCTCAACGGTCTCGTTCAGGGCAAACATACAATTTCAGGAAGGTGACACTGAACATACTTAGCAGAGTCCTGAAGAGTGACCAATGCAGCAACTAAATCAAACTGTTTCATGACAGAAGTTTCACTCAAATTTTTAATGTGTTTTATGGATCACATACATAGTTGGGCCCCTCAATCTAACATCAATCTCCCTCTGCCCCAGGAGAGAACAGGCATGAGACTGTAACTGACCCTGTAAGTGCAGCAGAAGCAAAAGAAGCACAATGTCCTAGCTTGGCCATGCTCACGGCACTCCAAAAGCCTTCTTGACCACAGGGACTCAGGGAGTCACAGCAGAACCAAAGGAATCCTGCGCCCTGCCTAGCGACAGTGCTGGGGTTCAGCCTGAAGGGAGGCTCCCCGCTCTTTACCGCTCTTCCATTCCTGGACCTTGGCATCAATGTTGGATGGTTCGATGTAAAGCAGGTGTCGGGTACCATGTCCTTTAATGGGTTAAAAAAAATTTTTTTTCTATTTGAGTGTTGGTGGGGGAAAAAGTGTGAATAACCAAGCAGCCACTCTTACAGGGCCATCTGAAAACCAGAAGTTCAATATGATATGCCTATTTTCTAAATGAAGAAGTCGTTGTTTTAAGATATACAGTAGTAAATACATTATGTTATTCTTTCTCAGGCACAGGAAGGAATCCTGGCTTACTACTCTTCTCCCATCTGAAAGCTCCACTGGGTTAAAACTGTTCCCTGTACTACATGACTGCCTAATTCAGGACCACACTTTCAACTCCAGAGGCCAACGGACACCTCCCCCATCAGTTGAAAACAAGACTACTTTCACAACCCTTATCAAACTAGAGCACTTAAAATTCTTAAAGGAAATTCACATCCTCTTTCACACAAATTAAGTGCTATTCTTTAAATTGAGGACTAAAACACTAGATTTGGCTATTCATAATTTATTCATATACTCGTTTCCAAGACAGGAAACTATCAAGAAATCAGGCGGAGGCCTGAGACCCTCCCAATCTGACTGTGGCTATCAGGGCACAATGCTGAGATCAGCTTCCCAACTGGCCCGCCAGCCTGCTCTTGCTCCCTGGACTGCAGCGTGGCTGTGTGCAAGGTGCCCTGTCACTTCACATCCATCACAGCGTCAAACCCCAGCAATCTGTGCTGCGGGGCCCGATGAGCACTCTCCCGGCGCACAGCACCATTCCCAGTGGCCTTGCCTGCAAGAACCTAAGTCCAGCTACCAAGAAATGGAAACCTGGGACACAGAAGCACTAAGAAAGGGACCCCCGCTCCCATCCGGATTTTTACATTCTTCAAAAGCTTAGAAATAAATTCCTTAACCTGTGCTTTTTTCCAAAACCTGCCTAGTGGGTATCCCTAAGATGCCGCTGAGCTGCAAAATACAATACGAAGAGCCCCCAAACTGAGAAATCCAGGCAACAGCTCCCTGCAAAAGGGAGTGACTGAGCCCAAAGAGAGAAGCTTAGAAGACTTTCTGATCACCACAGCAATTTAGCAGGTAAGTCACATCCAGCCCCGGTAGGACTGTGTCACCCTCATTTCCTTCCACAAAGCTAGATGGCCCTCACCTTGCCAACCTTGAAGTGGTATGACAGGAAAAAGTAAACACCTCTCGCTACTAACTGCCCAAGCGGGTCAAACTTCAGAACCGGCATCATGTACTCCGTTTTTAAACACAGGGAAAAGAGGAAGGGTTGGTATCCTAAGCGGAATCTTCGTGATTTGCCAGAGGAAACGGCACAGACCAGACAGCAAAAGCGCCAGCATTTCCATGCAGCTGCCACGACAGGTGACCGGGCCGCTTTGCAGACACCCCGCTCGCTCGGGGGCTTCACGGCGGTGGGCGGGCAGGAAGGGGAAGGGGGACGCAGACCGAGACGAGAAGGTGGGCAGAGGCGGGGAGGGAAACCCACTCCATGCAGACGCTGGGGAGGAAGAGGAGGAGCGCGGCCCCGGCTCCCTGGGGAAACCGTTTTAAGGAATTTTCTGTCTCCACAATTAAGAAAAAAAATGGCTACAAGCCAAACGCCTTCTGATTTACACACACACGCGCACACGCACGCACACACACACAGAAAGCTCCTCTTTCGCCCCATTTTCTTGTACGTGAAACAAAGGGCTACAACGGCAAACAGCAGCGAGCGCCGCCCGCAGCCCGGGGTCCGCCGCCCTCTCCCCACCGCGCCCTCGGGAGCGCCCACCCGAGCCGCCCGCCCGCCCGCGCCCAGCAGAGGGGCCTGGCCGGGGCCGGGGGCCCGTGCGCCGCCTCGGGACCGGTGCCCAACCGGGTCGGAGGGCGCTCAGGCGGCGCTTCCTTCGCGCCTCCCGCGCCGCTCACCTCCGGGCGCCGTGGCGGCAGCGCACTCCTCCGCGCCTCTCCGCCTCCGCCTCCAGCAGCCCCGCGCCGCCGCCGTCGCGCCGCCGCCTCCCCGCGTCTCCGCCGAGTCTCCGCCTCCCTCGGCGCGGCCGCGGCCAGAAGGCCAGCCGCGCCACGTGAGCCGAGCCACGTGACCCGGCGCGGCTGGCAGGCACCGCCCCGGCCGGCCTCGCGCCCTCGCGCCCCGGCCGTTGAAGCCCGTCTGTCCGCCAGCCCGCTCCGGGCGGGGTCCGGGCCCGCCGCCCTCGCCTGGCGCCCTGGCCCGGCCCGAGCTGCTGCCCTGCCGGCCACCTGCTCCCTCCCGTGAAGCTCACTCAGCGGACGCTCCAGCCCCTGCACACTCAGCGCGCACACTCGGCTCGCACATGCACGCGTGCACACACTCATTCACACGCACACGCACGTCCCGCAGTCCTGGTCTCACGTCCCCATCTACACAGCCTGGACAACAATGAAAACAAGCAGTAACTGGCCCACTTTGAACCCCGCTGACCTGAGAAATCCTCCCTACCCGGGAATGTAAGGGTTAGTGTGCTGCCTGCCTTAAATTGAGCCTGCAGGGGCTTTCACATTATGTCTTAAATGAAAGGCACTAGAAACACAGATTTGCTTGTACTGTGAACCAGTGTAGCTCCCCAAGAAGTGTCTTTGATGGTGGTTTCAAATAGAATAGCTCTTTTCCAGTTGGTCTTAGGGAGAAAAGACCGACCGGGTAGTATTTTAACTCACACGGATGGAAAAGAATTCACCGCCTCTTTCCCCCTCTATTAAATTGATGTCCTGCTAGGAAAGGAAACTGTGCATCCGTCGTTCATTTTCCATCATGTACGAAGAAATAGCATTCCTGATTGTGTGACTATTCACATATGTGTAGTTTTTAAGCACAGAAACGATCAGCATCCTTTCTTGCTTAATCTGAAGCATAAAATATCCCATACGGTTAAGTAAAGCAGCCACTTTTGCAAGGGTTCAGCACTTTCCTCTATTTTGCCAATTTGCCAAATTTTTCAAGTCAACTTTAAAGAATATCTACTTCTGTGAATTTCTGATTGTCAGAAAGAAAATAAAGAGTTGGAGCAAGAGTCCTTACCTTCTGAAACTCCACGCTTGTGATTTCAGAACTGTTGGAAAGTGCTACCTATACTTTTATTTTACAAAAGGTAATTTTTAAATGGTGGTATTTGCCTCATGCATGTATGCACATAAATATAATGCATTTAATAGACATTAATATCAACATTATTTGATAACAATATTTTATAAGTGCCCCTAAAATAAATTTTGAAACCTTTGAAAAATAAAACTGCATTTAGGTCTTCGAGTACCTTAAACATAAAAGACAATCCCCCCTCGATCCAAGGTAATGAGTATTATGCTTCAGCTTAGAGCTCAGTATTATGCTAACACTGTGGAGAAAACAAAGGAAATATACTACATGACCTTACCCCCCAAATTTACAACCTCTAAACACAATTACTTTAAAATATATACTTAACATTTTTTAAACTCTCTCTTCCTTTCTCTCTCTCTCTCCCTCTCTCTCGCTCTTTCACACACACACACACACACACACACACACACACACACATTAACAGGGATCAGCAAATTAGAAAAATCTGACTCCTACCGTCAGACTTTAAAGAGTTAACAAAAGAATTAAAGATGAAAATAGGCAGCTGAAGAAATTCCTTGATGTAACAAATACGACTGAACAGATACCATCAAAACTGAACAACACAGATGTTCTTCTGCAAAATGAAGAAATATTAATCTTGAGATCACTCTTCTCTTAATACCATATTTTCCTTGAGATGCATACATATACACTCTTTTATTCAAGCACCATTGGGCACACGAACAGCCAACTGTCAGCAGAACTGTAACAGCTCTCAAGTTTGTTTTCTGTCTCTATGGTTCCCCACAGTGTCGGTGGCTCCACGAATGCTCTTTGGAGCAAGCGTCTTCATTGAAGTCCTGCTTCTACCAAAATGAACAAGTGACAAGAACAGTATGCCTCGGGCTTTTCTGTAACCATACATTCAAAGAACAGTATCCACCTCACAGGACTGTTGAAAGAATTAAACATTTTATGTAAAGTACTTCATATAGCACCTGATACATAATAAGTACTCAATAAAAAATGATAGCTCATGTGTATTACATGCTTACTTGCCATGGGCCAAACACTGTGCCTTGCTGGTTCTTATTTTACTATTCTTCCTGTTCCCCATCACTTTCCACCCCCCACCTTAACCCCTCCCCGACCCCTTAGGGATCTAGTCTCTCTGCTTTTCAGGATGAAATGGTCACCTTAAGACATTTATACTTGAAGATTTATTTACAGCAATCTATGAAATCTATTAAATGTCTTGTGAACTTTCATTTTAATCCTTTTTTTAAAAACAACTTTCTAATTAGGAAATGAAAATGATTGCTTCATATTTAGAAATCTGAGGCAACTGGGAGCCATTAGGAACAAGATCTGGCAATAGGGACCTTTCCACTGGCCTGTAAAACCCCATTGGTCCAATAAATCTCATTTTGTTGTGCTTAAAATACTTGTAAATATTAGAAAATATGAAAACACATTTGAAGAAATAAACCAATCCACAATAATTGTTACATGATAATTACTAGAAGAAAGTGTCTCTCATATGACATTCATCACTGTGACTCTATTCTGGCTGTCCTTTAGCTCTAGGTTCAAGTTTGAGAAAAACTTCTTACCAACCTAAGCTCCCAAAAGTTCTGAAAGATATGTGGTCTTTCTTTGAAAGTTATCCTATCCTTATATCCACCTTGGGTCACACAATCAACTCAGAGCTCATATTGGATCTGATAGGCACCTTGGTAATAAATTGTGGCATAAATATTTTACACTCATCAACATTTGGCTATGCACCTATGGAGTTGGGGATTAGCACAGCAGCCGGGCACCACTGTACTGCTCTAAGGCTGGGCCTGAACACAGGGATCAGGAATCACAGCCCAGCCAGGTACCCTTCTCTCCCCTCTCCTAAAACCCCTCCCTTCTCATCACTTACTCTAAGACATCCAGATACTGAAGATCCAGAAGCTCTTCTCTCGACACCTCTTTCCTGCCCATCACCTAGCATCCCTGGTCACATCTTTCTGCGCTCTTGGCCATGACATCTTTCAGAGCAGAAGGTTTCTGCTGAGTCAAGCCCTTCAGTCACCTAGACACTCAGCTTGGGAGACTGGGTCCTGGATGAAGGGACATGGAAGGTGTCCATGACAAAGGAGCTTGACCTTTTCAAGAAGGAAGATGCAAGCCCTTTGTCTTTCAATATGTCCTGACAGCCAAAAATGCCAGCACAGCTTATGGTTCATCGCATTCAGGATAAGGGAGAAATTGCCTGTGGTCCTCTGTTCTCTGGATAGACAGCCACATCCAGACAGTTTTTTCTCAGTTCTGGATACTACCACAGTCATATTTTAAGAAGGACGTTGGTAACTTGCAGCACAACCAACAATGGTTGTGAGGACTCTAGAAGCTGCATTATAATGTTATACAGTTTTATGAATAGCTGTTGAAGAAAATAGGAATGTTTAGCCTGAAGGAAATTGAAGACTATGTTAGTCAAACTTCATAAGTTTGAGAGTGATCATGTGGGAGTATCATTCCTTTTTATTTACTGAGCTACTGCTTTGAATCAAGCACTGTCCAAACCAAGAGCCTGCGTGTGGGGGGTTATGGGAAGGGGATTTGGTTCTGATAAGGAAGAGCCTTGTAAAGGGGTGATCCATCAGGGAAGTGGCAGCCCTGAGCCTACCTCTGCCTCTCCTTTTACTCTGCTGGGCTGGACACACAGAAAACAACTGCAAAGTTCTCCTCATCTGTCAGTCCTAAAGCCCACAGCCTCTCCTCAGCTAACTGCTTCTTCTTCTCCATCCTGTTGAGTGTGCACCCTGGAGCAAAGCTAACACCTGGACCCAAAGTACTGCTCAGATCAGTCTGGAAAGGAAAAAGTTGGGAAACAGATGAAGATGGCTTTAGAGAGAGGGAAAAAGAGAGAGAGCACACTTGGAGTTGTTCTCCCCCCCCTGCCCCCACCAGAGTAAGAGGCAGTGAGCAGGCTGCCATCATTTGCCCCACAGTTGAAGCATCATTCTCTTTCATTCCTTTCATTGCTGAGGTGGTCCTTTTGGCAGCCCTGAGTTCTCACCAGACACTGTCTGAATAGGGAAATGTAGTTGGGTACAATTTTTTCCTTAAGTGGAATAGTGGTCTTCCAAAAAGCATGGAAGTTGCCTTAGTTAAGCAACTGCAGGTAGGCACCATTGCCTTGGGAAAATGGTTTTGCTGTATTTGTTTTTTTTCTGGCTATGTCCTGAAACTGCCTCAACTTGATATGCAGAGCTTGTCTCTGGGAAGGAGGAGGAGTGATTTTTAAAGATCAGTGACCCCACACCTTCCTCTCTGAGGCACAGTGTCAAGGCCTGACAGGCCTCTGGTGTGAAGGCACTGAGGCAGCAGAGCCGTAGAATCCCTGGCCTGCACCTGGGGCAGGGCTGGTCAGGGGGAGGCAGGTGTGGACATTGAGGCTCTGATAGAACCAGGTCAAACCCAAACGTCAGCAGCTGCCTGCCCTCTGGGAAGCTGCTGGGAATGATGGCCTTGGACTGGGTCGCTGAGTGAGGGCTGCAACATATTGGACTGAAGATGGGAGGCAGTGAGGCTTGTAGCTGAAGCATAATACAGAGGAACTGATGTCACCGAATATCAAATGCCTTAAGCATTTTGGTCTAACCTGTTATTCTGTTACATGTAACCTGTTCATTATATTTAGTTTTTGCTTTTGTTTTGAAGAATTACTGTAGTCAGAACTTCTGATGAGCAGCAGACACTGTCACAAGGCCTGGGTTGTCACCCACATGGCACTTGGTGACTGGGTGAGCTTGGGGACATTACCCCATCTCTCAGGCCTTCGTTCCTCTGTAAAATGTGGAGGGGGTGTTGGTCCCTCGTCTTTCCAGCTCTAAAATTCTATTAGCTCTTTCCATGAAATCATTAATAGAAAGAATTATATAGAGCCTTTTACTAACCTGCGTTTTTATAGTTTGGAATATTTATCCCAACCTACTGTAAGGAATACGTCATTTGACTACGCCAGGTGGAAGTAAAGAACAAGGTTAAATGCAACGGGATGTGGGGCTTGGCTGCATGCATTTGCAGACCTCAGTAGACTTCTTAAAATTTAAAGTGACAAAATGAGTTTGCAAAGGGGTAGATATCCCCAGTTACATTTAATTTCTCCACAGCAAATTCATCCAATTTACATTTATTAAGCTAGGAAGGTTGTAAAGGAGAGAAAGAAAGGGCATTTAAAAATGAAATTTCTATTTCTACCCTATCTCCTCCTTTTCTGTCCCTCCTCCCTCACCCTCTCTTTTCTTCCTTTGACATGAATCCAAGATATACTTGGCAGCCAGTAAAAAGTCACAAACAGGACCAATGTTCAAGTATTTCTCTGTTTTGAAAGAATCTACCATACGTTTTCTGAGAATATAAGTACATCAAACACTGTTGCTTGTACCAACAGCCATTTTCCCCTCTTGCTTGCTAATGAACCGCAATTTATTAAGCTATCCACGTCCTTCACATACCAGTGTACTCCAGGAAGCCTGGCCACCATCCTTCCCTGCCTGGTCTAAGCCTGAAGTTTCCACAGTGGGTCCCCAGACCAGAAGCAGCATATGGGAATTGTTAGAAATGCACATTCTCAGGCTCCACCCCCAACTTAATGAATCAGTAACCTCTGTGTTGGGGGTGAGCAATCTGTGTTTTAACACGCTCTACAGGTAAGTCTAACAAACATGAAAGAACCAATGGTCAAAGGCCATCCTGCCAATTCTATTCTCTGTCCTTAGAAATAGGCAAGTCATCCCACCTGGTCAATTAGACATGAGGGTAGTCTACTAGAAAAGCCTTTTGGAAACACAAGGACCTCTTTGCAGCAGATCTCTGGAGTCTGTTTTCACGATAATAGCAAGATGCCATTTACATTACTCTCTCATTCTCTCATGAATGTATACTGGTCTTTTCCAGAGATGCATGATGTGCAGTGGAGTGCAGAAGCAGACAGAACCCACCTGTTCTTCATTAAGCCAGACATTACAGAGATTTGTAAAAAAGATTAAAAATGCCACTCTTCTCACTAGATTTATTTTGGAAAACAGAGTTTTGTTTGTTTTCATAAAAATGTATAATTAATGTGAACACGAAAGGTTTATTATTATTACTAATGAATAAAAAATACCTTTACATTTTCTCAGTTTTAATTTATAAAATGGTAAATTTTGATAGACACAACCCACATTAAAGAAAAAAAAGCTCTTTAGGATCCTTAATTTTTAAGAGTGTAAAGATAAGAAATCCTGAAAAAGTCTGAGAGCAGTTCATCCCGGGAAGGATGCAGTAGCTGGGTTTACTGCTGCCATCTTGTGACCATGAGGAGACAGCCCACACACCAAGTGCCATGGGGACAGACAACTGGTCTGAGGCCTCTTTGACTCTCTGAAGATCCAACTCTGGTATGCAGAGTCAACTCATGAACAATTCCGGGGTTTGAGGAGGCCACACCCTGCAGTTGTAAATCTGTGTATGACTTTTGACTCCCCCAAAACTTAACTACTAATAGCCTACTGTTGAGTGGAAACCTTACCAATAACACAAACAGTGGATTAACACATATTTTGTATTTTACATGAATTACATAGAGTATTCTTATAATAAAGTAAGCTGGAAAAAAGAAAATGTTTTTTCAAATTGTGGCAAATCTCTGAAAAAAATTTTCCAATGTATTTATTTAAAAAAATCCATGTATAATCTGTACAGTTCAAACCCATGTTGGTCAAACTTCAAGGTATTTTATACACCTTCACTATCTTGTAACTTCTACTCTGAGAGGATAAATCCCCTTCTTGCTTAACCAATTTTAGGTTTGCAAATGCCGAGAATCAGACTCTGATTTGTCTAAATAAGATCGAAAGATAGAATAGGAAGTTGGCTTGGAGAAATAAGACAACAGGAAGTCTTCAGAATGGGTAGCTTTCCTAGAAATCACTGTGTGTTATTGAGAGTGATGTTACCAATAAATCTAATGTATACCAATATCAAGTCATAACTATATAATTAAGCATTGTTCCAAAGAGAAAGAAAGGGCATTTAAAAATGAAATTTCTATTTCTACCCTATCTCCTCCTTTTCTGTCCCTTATTAGATACTCATTAACTTTTATTATATAAAAAAACTATGTAGAGGAAGACAATCTCTGAAAGATTTAAGTATTTAAGTACAATTTAACTATCAGCCTATAGAAGACATCAATCTAGCAATGATTTACCCACTCTGTAGTGATTTTACTCACAGCTGCAAAATAAAGCAAGAGTGTGGGATATTGTTACAGAGATGGCTTATTGTCCACCCAAAGCCCCTCCATCTGATAGAGTTTTAACTAATAAGTCTCTGCCCAGCCAGGGATGACATTTCCCAGCCCCCTGCTCCACGTAGGTGAGGCCATGTGACTGTGAGAAGTAATACGTGTCACTTCTGGCCAAGGCACTGCAGAAATGGGTGTGCTTCTCCATCCTGTCTTCCCCCTGTCTGTCAGCTAGATGCAAAGAACTTGAGACCCCAGGGAACAAAGGCACCAGATGGAAAGGGCCGGGATTTCTGAATCACTTCCAATGGGGCACTGACCATCAACAAGGAAATGCCTACATGGGACTGCCGAAGGAGCACAAAATAGATTTCATTTTGTTAGGCCTCTGAAAACTGCAGCTAATGTTAACATAGATGCTAAACTATCTTGAAGTATTGAAGCTCTAAGTATGCATCAGAAAAGTTTTTGATCTTAGGAGAAAAAAAGCAAGTCTCATGTTTACTATTGTATCCCCACTTCTAGTACCTACAACAGTGACAGGTAGTGATTAAATATGTGATTACTGATTGAATGAAGGACTAAATAATTCAACAGCTGACTGGCTGGAAGATGGGTGAATAAATAGTGTTCATGTGAAAGCTATAATAGTCTGGAATAAAATAACACTAAACACTAAATATTTGCGGGAAAGGTCCACATGTTAAGTATTTACTTCTGGATATTTTAAGTAAAGGAAAAACTGGAGGTATTAAAGAATAAATAGACTGGACACTACTTGGCAGAGGTATGAGATACGATAAAGTTCAACTTGGAAAGGTGATTGGGCTAGTTTTTTCTTGATATTCTTTAAAGGAAGATTGATTAGATATACTAGCTAAAGATTCTCTAGTTCTTTTAATAATGAGTATTATTTTTAGATTTTTAAATTATTATTTTAAGCAAAAATAAATGAGAAATCTGTGTCTGTAAATGGTTTTCAGAACGTATACCAAAGTAATCATTATAAATTAAGTACATATAGGCAAGGTACCCTATAGGAAATCAACTTCTGGAGTTCCGGCCTTGCAACCCTAAAACACATACAGTGAAAAAAATACTTGTTTTTGATATTAGCTTTAAGAAAAACTTCAAACTTACATGAAAAATTTCATATGAGAGAGAAAATATACATTGACATTCATTTCTCTAAAGCAGAATTCTAAATATTAATTTTATTTGTCTAAATAAGACTGAAAGAATAGGAAGTTGGCTTGGAGAAATAAGGCAACAGGAAGTCCAGAGATTGGGTAGCTTTCCTAGAAATGATTGTGTGTGTGTGTGTGTGTGTGTGTGTGTGTGTGTGTGTGTTTCTTAAAAAGTATATACTTTCTGTTGACCATCCTGTATCTCCTGAGCAATAGAAGAGATGCTGTGGAGAAGTAGACTAGTTGCTTAGCAACCTGAAATTAGTGAGACATGTCCCCTTTTGTTGATTTGATTTTAAATGAAGCTCTTCAAGGGCAACTATAAGATAAATGACAAAAATGTAAAAACTCATAATGCTAGTTAGCACCATGAATAAGCTTTAGGCACAGAGCTATATGTGTGGTCCACATAATACGACATTGAGGTTGATTTGGGATTTTATTCTGGAATACTCTTTCCCTGTGATAATTAAACTTATTTTAAATGGCTCTTGCAAAAGTAGCAACTATCTAAAGAGATGGATATGTGTTAATTAGCTCAAATGTGATGACTTTTTCACAATGTATATCAAGTCATCAAATTTTACACCTTAAATGTATGATTTTTAATTGTCAAATATACTTCAATAAAAACAAAGTACTTTTTAAAGACTATATAGATAAGGAGGAGGTCAAAAGAAAATAGGAAAAATATCTTGAATTTAATAAAAGTGAAAACACAACAAAAACGGCTCTTGCTGAAAAATACATGGCTCTCTAGAGTCTCTGTGTGCGGTTTTTTAAACAGTGAAGGGAGTATGGAAGCATACACATAAATTTGAGGTCTGAGGCCAAGAAAGCCTTTGTAAATCCTTCTATACAGTGGTCTCAAGAAGGAAAAAATACATAAAGATACTGTTTGTAATCTCAAAATGTAGATGTTCATGAAGTAGGAAATTATACTCTTTTTTTGCCAACACAGGATGAATGCATTATTTCTCTGGTAGAAATTAAGTCTGAAACCCAAATCAAATTCATTTATTCCAAGGAGAAAATATATTGCTTGTGGCAGCATTTTATTTCACTGACCCAATACAGGGGCCAAAGGAAGGACAAATTCTAGGGCATGGAGGGTCTGGATCCCCAAAGAGGAGACAATAGCTTGTCTGTGCTTTTAAAACACTTGGTCAGAGCGCCTCCTACTGGAATAACTTACTCAGTACCATGGTGTCAGACTCCTGGTCAAGATGCACATTTTTAACAGATGTAAGACAGTGTCGCATATTCAATAAGTCACAAATTTCTTTTTTGGGGGTAGGGGAAAGATTTTCCCCTTGGATTTTTAAAAATATGCATCACAGCTTCCATTTGCCTTATAACTGATGTGTACATTGAGATTTCGGTTAGCATTTACGTAGATAGGACTTATGACCTGCCTGGAAGAATTCTAAGTGTTGATAAAACTATTCATTTAAACTTCACAACAAGTATATAAGGGAGGAACTGCTATCAACTTCACTTCATGAATATGGAAACTGAGATACATGTATGGATCTATTCCCTAAGTATTTGATATTGTTAATGCTATTTTAAACGGTATTTCTAAAATTTCATTTTCTAATTTTTCATTGCTAATATACTGAAAAAGTTGATTTTTACTGATCTATTATCCTATGAATTTTCTAAATTCAATTATTAATTGTCTTTTTTCAGATTTCATAAGGTTTTCAGCATACACAATCGTGCTATGTACATGCAACAGTTTTACTTCTTCCTTTCCAATCTGCATGCCTGTTATTTCTTTTTTTGGACTTATTGTACTGGCTAGGACTTTCAGTACAATGTTGAATAGAAATGATAAAAGTGGATATTCTTGCCTTGTTCCAAATTTTAGGGGGAAAGCATTCAGTTTTTTGCTATTATATATTAATTGTAGTTATTCCCATAGATGGGCTTATCAGATTGAGGAAGGTCCCATATTTTACCAGTTTGTGGAGAGTTTTTATCATGAATGAGTATTAAATTTTGTTAAACACTTTTTCAGCATATATTTGATAATCATACAGTTTTTCTCCTGTATTGTTAAATATAGTGAGTTATCAGTTACATTCATTGATTTCTTAACCTTGAACTAAAACTTGGTCAATTGGCCATGATATATTATCATTATATATTCCTTATTTTATATATTTGTATGTCTATATCTATATATACAGTTAGTGATAGATAACCTTATTATATATATTGCTAGATTCTATTGGGTAATATCCTGTATGGATTTTTGTGTCTATTCTCATGAGAGATTTTGGTTGATAATTTTTCTTATAATATTTGTCCAGGTTTGATGATAGGGTTATGTAGACCTCATAAAATGAGTTGGGAAGTGTTCTCTGCTCTACTATTTTCTCAGAGAGTTTGTGTAAGGGAGTTAGTTCTTCCTTAAATGTTTTATAGAATTTCTACTGGGCCTGGAGTTTTATTTGTGGGAAGATTTTTGATTAAACATTCCATTTTTAAAATATATACTATTTTAGGGATGTTCAGCTTTCCTATTTCACCTTGTGTTGGTTTTGATAAATTGTATTTTTCAAGGAATTTGTGCATTTAATCTAAGTTTTCAAATTGATGGCTATAAAATTCTCTGCAGTTTTCTTTTTCCTTTTTTTTTTTTTGCAGTTTTCTTTATTAAGCTTTTAATGCCTGTAAGGTCCATAACCATATTCCCTTTTTCATTCTTGATATTTCTAATTTACATTTTCTTTTTTTTTTCTATCCATAAAAATTTAGTGAGCCTTGCTTTAGGAGATAGCATATGCTCTATCATAGTGAATGTTGCATGTGCACTTGAAAAGCATGTACAGGCATACCTTGTTTTATTGCATTTTGCTTTTTTGCTCATTGCAGATAATTTTTTTTTTTACAGTTTGAAGGTTTGCAGCAACCTGACATGAGCAAGTCTATCGGCACCATTTTCCAACAGCATTTCCTCACTTCATGTCTCTGTGTCACATTTTGGTAATTCTCATAAATTTCAAACTTTTAAATTAAACTTGTATTTGTTATGGTGATCTGCAGTGATCTATGATGTGAACCTAATAAATGTTTGTGTTCTGACTGCTCCACTGACCAGTTGTTTCCCCGTCTCTCTCCCTCTAAGTAGGGCCTCCCTATATTCTGAGACACAACAGTATTGAAATTTAGCCAATAGTAACCATAGTTTCTAAGTGTTCAAGTGAAAGGATGAGTCTCATGTCTCTCACTTTAAATCAAACATAGAAATGACTAAGCTCTGTGGAAGGCATGACAAAAGCTGAGACAGGCCAAAAGGTGGTCTCTTGTGTTGAACAGTTAGCCAAGCCAGGAATGCAAAGGAAGAATTAGATGTTCCCACCTCTCTCCTATAGTATATTATAAATAGTTACATTTATGGTATCTAACTTGTTGTCATCCCTTGCCTGCACTGGAATCGGAGCTCCGTGGCAGCAAGGATTTTGTTTTTATCTCCCCAAGCCCTAATCAGTCCCTAATACAACCTGTTTTTTAGATAATGAAATGAAGATATTCTGGTCTGTGTTCTGTGAAACTAGCACACTTAGACACCGTTGGTGGCCTTTTCAGTTGGTACCATCATTTTGGAAAGAAACTTTAGAAACGTATCAAGGACCATAAAAATATTGATATTCTTGAACCCAATGACTCTACATCTAGGAATCTTCCTTAAGAAAATAGTCCAAAATTTTGGTACAAGTTATTCATCATTGTATTACTTAGAAACTCAAAATACTAGAAACCACCTAAATTCGAACAATGGGGAAATGGCTAAATTATGACATGATATGAAGATACAATGTAGTCATTAAAATCTGTGATTTTTAAGAAACTATTGGACAACACAAAGAACTGCATATAACACCACTGGATACACATTTGCACGCATACTCCAATAACAATGGGTTCCCTGAGGGTTGCCGCAGGACCTTTGCTAAGACTAGGTCTGCTGCTGGGATTGTCTGTGGCCGGCAGAGTTAACAACTTAAGTGTAAACCAGAATCCTTCAAGGGGAGTTGAAAGTCAGAAACCAGAGAAATCAGGCACAATTGCTAAAAAAAAAAAAAGTTTTAAAAACCACAACGCAATCTTATAAAGGGGATCAGTGGTTGCAACAACAGCAGAAAGGGTAAAATGAAAGGACAGTTTGGCACTTGCTGTGAACACTGTTGGCCTCTGAAACTCCAAGGTTGGACTGATTTAATGCACAGGGTCAAGGCAAACAGCAGTGAAGTAAGAGGATACACGCATAAAGGGAAAAGGACCCAAATTCCCGGTTCTGGGTTCAAAGCAGAGGGAATGGTTCTGGACTACACCATTTGGTGAAAGTAGGGTTCATAGTGAGCTGGGTTCTGAATTGAGCCAAGTGGGAACTTTCTCCCAGGTCAACTGCCTGAATATGGGCTTCGGGAGAAAGCAAGTTCAGGGCTCTGGGGGAGAAAGCAAGTTGGCAACCGGGAGTTGGGTGGGGGTAGGGGTGTCACAAGTCAGGACAGAAACTTACGTTGTTGACTTACATACCACTACATTAAAAGAGCAGGGACAGTGAGAAGTCACCACATGAAAAAAAGGGGGAATGAGATGGGCAGAGCCTGCATCAAGGTACAGAACGGTGAAAGGCCAGTTTGGATTCGTTTCTAGAATATGGTCCATCTTCCCTAAAGGCATGACTTGAGATGTTTCAGTGGGCCAGGGCATGTCCACAGAGCTGGACAGCACACCAGAGATTTGTAGGAACTACACCAAAATGCTAATTTGGCTGGGTTAGGGTGGTAAGGTGTGGCTAGTATTTTTCTTATTTTTATGCGATGTGACACATTGCCTTTAAGGAGGAAATTAACATTGAAAAATAAGTGTGCATCTAATGACTCTAGATGCAGTAATGCGAGATAGATTGTCACAGTTGTCTAAGATCAGCAAGTGAAGTGGCTTCCCTTACCTGGCACAGCCAGAGGGAACTGGAGGGCTCTGGTAGGCAGGAGTCAGTCCCCTTGCCATCCCGTCACATGCTGTCACTTTCTTCTGTGGTTTCCGGCTGCACATGAGGGCATCCCGCCGACGGGGTGCGCTGGGGCTGAAGTCTTACGGGAGAAGGTGGCTCTCCTTCCTTCACCCAGAGGCACTGCCCCGCAAAGGCAGGCACCCACCACCTTTTCCAAGTCACACAGCAGCACTGCAGAGGGAAGCTCTGTAAAGTGGAACATCTCAGAATACAAATTCTCTTCTGATTTGTAGAGAGCACAGATTTCTTTTACTAATGTAACTTTGATACTCTCTCTTGAGTAGTCATGAGCCTGGCCTGGTAAATGTGTATTTCTTCCTTTCTGCATTGGCTGACACTATAAAGCATCTTCACAGTAACACATCACTTGTCTTTAATCTGCAGGTTTCTCCCCAGAAGTGTGACTGGAGCAGAAGGGAGAGTTTCAGGCCACATGCTTGAAAGGCACTAGGTTGATTAACAGCCACACAGTGAGTGTTGGGCAGACCCTCACTGACCCTTTCATCGGCTATTCCTGTGGCTCCCCAAATGAGTTTTCAAATCCTCTGCTGGGTCCCAGTGGCTCCTTCATGGCATTTCCTCTTTCAACTTTAATGTGCCTCAGAATAATCTGGGAAACTCATTAAAATGTGATTCTGACCCAGTAAGTTTGGAATGAGCTCCCAGTGAGGCTACTGTGTATGCACACAACCACTGGTTTGAGCTCTATGGCTTTCCAGAAGCTGAAAAGGAACTGGGACTCCCAGACTGGAGGAAAAGGTTTCTTCAGTGGGCTCCTGTCAGGGTACCCTAGGAACTAGCGTAGCAGCCCCCAAAATTTAGCTTTCTGGGGCAGAGTCCCCTATTGTGGTGAATCTGAGGCTGCCAGCTTCACAAGGAGGAAGGTGCAGAGGGGAAGAGGGAAAGCGTTCAGCTCATCAGATGGAGGTCATGGAGTCTAGGGGCTTCGGGAGGGCCGAGGATTCAGAAGAGCCGCTTGCCTGGGGACTGCAGGAGGACACGACTAGGCACTCCCTGTCCTTGAGGTGTAATTATTTTAAAATAACCTCAACTGGCTTAACTTCTTGTGCATATGGGAAGCCCTTCTACAGGGCTTTCCCACCTGGCAATGTGTGGACCTCAAGACTGCTGTTAGTACTAATATTAAAAAAAAAAAACTTGAGGAGTTAATATGTAAAGCTGCTGTTCTTCCCAAATCGAAGTGTCATGTGAATAAATACCTCACTGTTTTATTCTGGAATGGTGGGATAAAGAATCACAAAACAGAATCAACTTTTTGTTTCTTATGAGCTTTATTAAGTACCCAACTGGACCAAATCTGTTTTAAAAGAACAAAAATCATTAAGTGCTACAAACAGGTGGTGTTTTTCCACATTACTTGCTCCTTGTACTTTTCCCTCTACATCAAATCTTCCAAGGATTCAACTTAGAAAATGTGGGCTATTCACTTCAGCAGAATTAGAATTCTAAACCTGTTGATCTTGCTGTGTTTGGTTATTTTTGCTGGACCTCTGTATCATTGAATACTGCTCCTTCTGGCTTCTACCAGCCTTTTACTTTCATTTTAGAATTTACAGTACTGATCTAGAAATCAAAGTATTGGACAGGAAGAGCAAGTACCCATCATAAAATCTTACAAGTTGTAAAATGTTATATTATTGTATAGGAAGCTCTAAAATATGTTTTGTGAATGTGTTTTTTGTTAAGGACAGTTAACTTAGCCAAATATTTGGGATTAAATTAAATTTAGAGATTAAATTCAAGTTTTTGTGACTTGAAGATTCAATACTTATTAGACCCTTGCATGAACAAGTATGTCAAGACATTTATTATATATATTTTTCTTAACTATACACTAATCGAATGATCAACTGGTATGTCAGTTGGTGTATTTGTGCATAGCTTATAATACAATTACAAAAAAAAAATGTTTTGGGTTTGAGTTTAGACTTTTGGGGGAGGGGGAAGAGTATATATGCCGTAAAGAAACCAGGTCAAGAAACATGAGAATCAAATACTTGACAATGATGAGGAAGATGATACTGATACTCAATTTTTGCCTTTGAAAGGTAAACTATTCAGTTTTATTCCATTTAAACGTCAGAAGACAAATACATGTAACACATACATGATACAACCTATTCACATGGTCAATCCCTGCTTCATTAAAATATTTTAACTTTCATTACTTCTCTATTATACTAGTCATATGTTAATTATAGGAAATACAGATAAAAATGAACCACCTGTACTCTCCCCCCAGGTGGAATTTTGGTTTTGTTTATAATTCCACGCTATTTTCTTTGCATAGATATATACATTCAAATTCACTGGTCTGAGTCAAAAGTATTTCAATGAAAATGTTAATCACTCTGGTAATCCCTATTAGACTTAACCTAGCAGTTGGACACTGAAGGGAAAAGAGCTTTTGATGGAGAGAAGTGGAGATGTCAGTATTTTTTGATACTAATGGATTACATACATGTTAACAGTTGGCATTTTAATGAAGTTTAAGCACTTTAGCTACTAGGATACCACCACAAATGCTGGTGCCAGCACATGCTCTTTTGCCAGATACCATGGGCTTCTCGGCCACAAAACTGAGGGTGAATAAGTCAGCTATCATAAAAGGAATAAAACAGGGTATGAAATGCTAATACATTTCGCTTGGGGATTATTTTACATTCAAAAAGGATGAGGCTGTACTACTTAACTTGCTCCAGAAATTAGATATTTCTCTATTTATAGACAAAAATCTCCAAAATTTAAAGATTACCAAGCAGGTTTTCTCTGGTTTTAGCATAAAGCTGAACAAGGGGACAACTTAATTCTCTTCTGGGAACCAAACCCTAGGTCAGAGGGCTGCCTGATGAAAACAGGATCAAAATAAAGTGAATGTTCCCAAGGAACATCTGCAGGGAGACACAGCAGTATGAAGGCCTTCAGTTTATCTTTATCTACTTAACCTGACTGTATGCTTCTGAAATTAGGGTATATACACTCCTGGGAAGTACCCTGTGAACAGGAGCTGGAAAATATATGGGAATCACAGGATGCACACAGCGCATCTTCCTTGGAGCATCAGTTTTTCTCAAAAGTTTAGAAGTAAGTTTTGGGAATATTTGCATTTTGTCACAGGCACATGCAAGTAACTGAATTCTGCTTTGTGTTGAGGACCAAACTTGTCCTATATATCCTGAGCCTGTTATGCACTCTGTGGCATTTAGGAGGTGTACAATTAAGTATCTGTTAAACGCCTGAAATTAAAAAGCATGGATATTATTCATTTTTTTGCATTAACATTTTTATATAATTTGAAGAACATACCACTTTTCAAAGCTGATTGTAAACTGTTTTTTTTTTTACCTCTTCTGTTGGCTGCCCATGTCCATTTATATGGTTACTCCAGTTATGCTTGAACAATGTTAACTCTCTTTTCTTGGCCACAGTTGGCTGGTCAATGGGCCCTTCCTAGGAAATCAGGTATTAGGACCAAGAGACCTTAGTCCAGCAGGAATCTTGGACAGATAGGAACCTTACAGCTGGCACCAACCATATTCCCTCTTGAATCCAAGTGCTGAAACACAAAGGAAGCTGGTTCTTAGCTGGAAGAATGAAGCTGTGCTTGCAGAGAGGCAGGAAGGTCTCCAGTTTTAGCTTATATGTGAAGCTGCATCCTTGTCCTTGGGTTTTATGTGACACACCTTGATAATAAATTTCTCTTTTGCTTAATCTAACTAAAGTATATTTCTGTTAATTAGAACAAGATACTAAATTTATATGGTGCTGAGGAAATTTTCAAATTGGTCAGTGCTTATGTGCTATATTCTGTAACAAAGTACATTACTTGCTTATTCAATCCTTACAATGACCTCATGAGGTATTATCATGTTATTAACTGCATTTTACAGATAAAGAAATCAAGATTTAGAAAAGTTTAGTGATTTGCTCCAAATGACTATTACATAGCAAAACTGAGACTGAAACACAGATTTCTTGGTACTAATAACCATACTTTTATGCTTGCTATACTTTATTACTTACTGAAACAACTGTAGGCATATTATGTACCAGAATATTCAGATTTAAAAACTTACAATGTAGATCTTCAAGGATATACAGAAGCAGGTAGAAAACCTGAATTACCAACGACCCACCTTCAACATTTTGCCCATCTTGGTCCATTACACCTGTCCCTGCCAACTATGGTCACCACCTTCTGCTCCTACATTAGCATGGTATGTTTGTCACAACTGAAAAACCAAGGCTGGTCCATTAACTGAACTGCACATTATACAGATTTTCTTAGTTTTTACCTAATGTCCCTTTCCTGTTTCCAGATCTCTGGGAGACTGCTTCACATTTAGTTGTCGTCTCCTTAATCTCTTCTGGTTTGTAAAATTTTCAGTCTTGCCTTTTCATGACTGACAATTTTGAGGAAATCACCTTCAATTTTTGCCTGATGCTTTTCTCATGGTAAGACTGGGGTTATTATAGTTTTTTAGGAAGAAAGCCACAGTGGTGAGGAACACTTACTGCATCTTTTTAGGGGTACATGATCTCAGACATGACTGCTCCCCAATGTTAATCCTGATCAGTGGCTAAGGCAGTATTTTCCTGGTTTCTCCGATGTATAGTTACTTTTTCAACCCGTCCAAATGTATTCTTTGGAAGCAAGTCACTAAATGCAGCCCACTCTCATGGCAGAGGACTAAGCTCTACATGAACTGGACAGTACCTATATTAATTATTTGGAATTCTTCTGTAAGAAAGACCCCCAGTGTCTTTAACAGTTGACAGTCACTGATCTAGGACGGTAACAATAATCACTCCATTCCTTTTTGCCAGTAAGTGGTCTAGGGATGAGAATGTGGGAAGATTCTAGGGAAGATTTTTCTCCCTTGGTAAAAAAGTTTTATCAGGAGAAAGTTTTCCCTATTTTCTCTGCAGGCAAGTGGATCCCTCCATTCTCCTTGTTTAGGCTGCTGCTATGAGCATGTAATCCTTGGAGGGGCGGCCACCTCATTGTGACCATGAGGTAATAAGCTCGGGATGAAAAGCCAACATTATTAGGACAGTAGAGCAGAAGAGGGTTGCATCTCCTGGAACTATCTGCACCTCCAGACTTGTTTTATAGGACAATCACACTTCAGTGCTTAAGTCACTCATAGTTGATGTTCTGTTATTTGAAGTCAAAAGCATTTCTGATACAGGTGCCTCGCCCAACTTTTTTCCAACTGTATCTATCCTCCATATCTAAGACACCACAGGTACTTCCTTACTTTTTGAATTAATAAATGAAGAGCTGAATGAATTGAAGAAGCCACTGTGATAACCATAAAATACCAATAAAAATAGTGCCAGTGTATTTTGCAACTAGATTCTGCACTTCCATTTCTTCTTTCAAATACAGTATACACTCTGCCACTGGGGAAAAAATTTAGTATAACTGCTTGATAGTGGTACAATTTTTTGATATATGTTTACCAAGTATCAATTGAGATTTAATGTATTACAGTTCCTTACTAATTTTTAGGATTTACTCATAAACCAAAATATCTCTGGTGTGGTTGAGGCAAACAACAGAATACCTACCATACAGCAGTGAGAATGATAAAGCTGTTACGTCATGCAACAGCACGGATGAATCTCACAAATATAATGCTAAGTAACAGACACCAGACACAAGAGTACATGCTGCATGACTCCACTGCTACAAAGTTAAAAAATAAGCAGAACTGACCTATGCTGTTTAAGTCAGGACATTGTTTGCCCTTCGGTGGGTAGTAACAAGATGTCATGCACTTTTCTGTGTATATTTACACTTCAATTAAAAAGTTTGCTTAATTCAGCTTGCCATTTTCTATGTTTAGCATCTTACTGATCAACTTTGGGAGATAAACCTCTTAAGCCATGCTTATTTACAGAGAGCACAAAATGATTTGCTATTTTAGTGGGGAGTGGGGAAAACTAGCTTATTGTAGGAAGTCTCCAGTTTATGAATACAAATTATCTTTGTATAATAGCTCATTTGCAAATCAGTTGTTATAAACTATATTTTCCCTTAGGTTTTAGTGAATAATGGCTAGGGTAAAGGCCACCCCATAAAAATAATAATCAAGCTGAAATACTCTAAGTTCTCTTTAAATGGGGCATATATTACCTCTGTAACACATATACAAGACTGAAACAGCTTTCAATAATAAACATAGTAAGATAAAAAAGTTGGGATTAAATTCCATTTTAAATTCATATTAGTAAAAATAAACTAATGGTAAGGATGAGGAGAAATAGGAACTTTCACATATTGCTGGTGTGGTATTAACTGATTCAACTATTTTGGAGAATAATCTGGCAAGATTTAAGTTGAAAATGTGCCTGACCTCTGCCCCTGTAACTCCATTTCTGGGAAATGACTGAGAGGAACACCTGTACGAGTGCAGATTTAGATAAAGGTGTTTGCTGCAGTACTGTTCCTAACAATTGGAAACCGCTTAAATGTCAAAAAGGAATAGACATGTACATTCAAAGTAAGTAAAAGCTATAATGAATGAACCATGTGTAACATGGATAGATCTCAAAAATAGTGACAAGAATGATGGTTTACATAAAGATACTGTTTATGTATCACTTATGTTTTAAAACACACAATACTATGTATCTTTTGTGGATATGTACTAACAAAAGTAAAAAAATGTGGATGATGATACATCAACTTCATGGTCATACCTGGATCAGTAAAGTTAAAAAAAAAAGAGTCTGTGGCCACGGAAGAACACAAAGAGAATTTAATTCTATAAATTGTTTCATTTCAAAAAAATAATCAGAAACAAATACAAATGTTAATACTGAGTGGTACAGATGTTATGTGACTCAATTATGTGTGGTTAGATGTTTTCATACAAAGAATAAAAATAATGAGGAATTTAGAATGAAGGAAAAGTCAAGAGATGAAATTAAAAGCCCATGGCTAAATTAACACACTGAAATGCATTTTCTAGGACCTATATAGTTCCTAGGAGCAGTCAACTAATTAGTTCCTTAGCAGTGTCCACAAGATTACAAAATAAAATAAACAATAAATAGTTTAGGAGAAATTGCTAAGTACTGAGGGTTTCTCCCCAGTTCTGGGCCCTCAATTACTGGGCTAGGTTTGGTGCTCAAAGTACAACCTGCCAAACAGCAGCTCAGACATCACTTGGAGCCTCCTAGGAATGCAAAATGTCAGGCCTCAGCCCAGACCTGCTCAAGGAGAATTTGCATTTTAACAAGATTGCCAGATGGCACACTGAAGTTTGAGAAGTCCTAACACAGAGGCAGCCCTCACAGCATATCTGCTGAAATCATGACAAAAATAATTTATTCTGGAAATTTTCCAGAGAAGCTTTTGAACCAGTCACCCAGTATAGCCAAGTTAAAGGTTTAAATATTCACAGAACATTTACTTTTAAATTAAGGTAGCTCTCACTAAAACTTGCAAGATGAATTGTAAATTGTAGCTGCAAATAGCACATAGTTTAATGTGTTTTATAAGACCAACATATTACTAGCTCCTCCATTCCATGTCCTACGAGAAGTTCATCAAGATTTCTGTGAATTTTTCATAGCACTAAATGAATTTTGTTAACCCCTATCTCACAGTCCTGTCTGCTGTTTTCTGAATGAGAAACTCAACTTCTCTTCTTGATTTAGCAAAATCATACATAACCAAAAACCTTTCTGGGGGGGTGACTGAAATACAAGATTCAGTAACACTTCAGCATGGCTGCAAATTCTAAGGAAATGTTATTTTCCTATCCAACAAATTGAGTATCATATGTACCAGTAACAATTATTTGCATTGTTATATGGGAACCAAAATTGAGTGGAGTGACTTATATAGTGGGAATCGAGGTAAATATATGTACCTAACTTTGGAAGTTTCCAGCTTCAATAATGCATGTATAAGTGAGTGAAATGGTACCTGGGTGCTGCGAATAAATATACCATAAGAAACGATGACTGCATTGGGCTATAGGGGGGGAATGACTCGATAATATGGGTGAATGTAGTAACCACATTGTTTTTCATGTGAAACCTTCATAAGAGTGTACATCAATAATACCTTAATTAAAAAAATTGTAAAAAAAAATATAGTGGCAAAAAAAAATACCGTAAGAAGACAAGTAAACTGGATTTGATATAATTCCACAGAACATCATGACAGTTCTCTTTGGCAAAATTTCCAACAGGAGAACCCATCCTAGCAACGCTATTCAGAAAGGGAAGCCAAGCCCTTATTGGTGTTATTGTTTCTGCCTCCAATCAGTCACAGAGCTATAGGCGATATATTTTATCCTAATCACATCACTTCCCGCCGCCAGACTGACTTTGTTGTTTCTATCTGTTCTATCTATTGGTCCTGTCTTTCCTTTTTAGCTAAATTTAAACAGGGATTCTCACAGGGAATTAGGCACAAGTGAAACTGATTTCTCAACAAAAGAACACTTGTCCTGGCGGGACAATGGTGACAACAAAGTGTGAACATGAAAAAGTAAGGCTGCAAAGCAGCATGTACCTTCCCAATTGATTCTAACCCTTTGCACTTTTGAAGAAGTTGTACTTTTAGAGAAATGTAAACTGTAGTTTACATTAATGTTAAATAGTTCTCTTCTCCATCTTCTTCACGAGTACAGCTGGCTGGTATGTGTATTTGCAAGACATAAATATTACCAAAGCTCCAACCTTGGCATACTGGACAGTAAATCTGTGAAGTTTCTAATAGAAACAAAACAAACCACACCCACACTACAAACACAATTATTAACAGGAACAAGCAAAAGATATACCTAGGTTAGACTGGTAAAAGCATATTCTATTACATTCTTACTGTATTAAATAAGAAAACCATTTACATTTATATTTTAATAAAGGATAGGAAAAGCCAAATTACAGCCAACTGTTAGAGCTTTTTTTAAAAATTCTAGGGTACATGTACTGAAAAAAGAGGAACAAGAAAATCAGTACAGGGGCTTTTTTCTGAACAAATGACACCAGTTTTTCCTGTGGCATGTTCCTAAGCAATTCTCTCATCAGTCACACAGGACACTGAACAGTGATAGTTTCTCACATTTGTTATTTATAATTCCTAAGAGGTCATTATCTAATATTCTCACTTTTGGGTGAGAGAGAAAGCATTCTGGTCCATTAATTCACCTACTCGCTCCTGGAGGACATTAACAAACTCGGCTATTACGAAGACATGAGTGTCATCGATGTCTTGGATGATGAACTTCTTCCCCAGGGCATTTGACTCATCCAAGTGCAGCAGAAACTGCTTCATGGCAGGGTCGCTGCAGAGATAAACACATGATGATGAGACGCCTCAGTGTCAAATTATACCTGAGCGATTAGAATTGAGTATGCAGAATTTTAGAGTTCTACACTGTTCCTCAATTCCTCACTCCCTTTCTGCCTCAAGTATTAATGATTTGTAGACATAGCTTCAATTTAGAAGTTAGTGCAAGTTTAAGAAAAAGAAGCCAACAGTAAGATTTTAAAAGAGTAATTTGTCCCTGACAAGTGAAAAGTAATGGCCAGAGCTTTGTAGTTAACAGGGCCTAGAAACACAGCTTCCTTAACTGATTTTTAAAAATGAATTTCCTTACTTGTCGGTGACCATTTTATTTAAGAAGCCAACAAACTTTAACTACCTTGACAGTGAAAAATTAATTTACAAAGCTAGTTAAAACTTTAACTTTTAAATGTAAGGACCACACTGTGCAAGGCTGGGAAAGACTGGAGGGGTGGGGAGTGGAGGTGAAGGTAGAAACAGGGAAACCAATTAAAAGGTGACTGTGGTAATCCAGGTGAGGGGGTAATGATTCGGACCTAGGTGGTAATAGTCAAGATGATGGTAAGTGGTTGAATTTTAGATAATGTTGAATGTAAAGTCCATATACTTTGCTAAGACTTGTGCTTTGAAAGAAAAGAATTAAGGAGACTTGAAGGTTTTTGGTTTGAGGCAAATGGAAGGATGGAGCTGCCTTTTGAGACAAGGATGAATATGGGAAGAACAGGTTTGCTATAAGACCAAGAGTTTGTTTTAGGCATGTAACATTTGAGGCCCCTACTGGCACCAAATGAAGAAGTTGAGTAGGACGCTGCATACACAATTCTGGATTTCACCAGTGAAGTCCAGATAGAATAGTACATGTACTTTATCAATGTATATAGACAGTAGTTAAAACCATGACAAGGAAGTAAGCATAGCTATAGAGAAGTCCAAGGACCAAGCCTTGGACACCCCATCAAATGGTTAGGAAGAAAAAGATGTAATAGCAAAGCAGACGATAAACAAGTGATGAGAGATAGGAAGAAAACCTGAAAAGTCCTGGAAGCTAAATGAACAAAGGATATTCAGGAAGAGGAAGTGATCAAGTGTGTACAATGCTATTACTAGGTAGAGTTAAGATGAGGACTGAGAATTAACTACTGGATTCAAAAAGTTACTTGACTTTGGAAGAACAGTTTTGGTGAAGTCTTGTGAGAGAAAGCCTGACTGGAGTGGGTTTCTTCTATGAAGGAGAGAAATTAGAGAAGGTGAATATAGACAAGTCTTCTAAGAAATGTTGCTACAAAGAGCAGGAAAATAGAGTGGGAGCTGGAAAGGGATGCTAGAATCAAGATTTTTTGCCCTTAGTGGGGAAATTATAGCATGTCTGTCATGCTGAGAATGAACTAATAGAGAAAGAAAAATTGACGGGGCTAGAGAGTCAAAGTGCTGAAAAGGTGTCCTTAAATAGGCAAGAGGCGATGGGATCCCATTCCCAAGTAGAGAAGCTGGCTTCTGATAGCAGAATGGGCAGTTCACCTAGAGTAGGAGGAAAAGGTTAGAGGATATGGGCACAAATCCATGTGATAAAGACTTGTGGATGGTCTGTTCTGATTGCTTTTATTTTCTCCGTGAAACAGGAAGCAAGCTAATCAGTTGGAAGTGAAGATAGGGAAGTTTGTTGGGGTAAGAGAGTTGAAGATATGACTTTCCATATTTCATCCATTCAGATCCCATTCCCCCCACATTTTAACATCTCTGAAACTGGGGAAGTCTTACAATCAATGCATGGTATAACTGGCAGTGATTTTTTTTTTAGAAGTACGTAATTTTCAAAATTGATGAAATCTTAGATTTATTAGGAAAGTGGGAGAATGTAGGAGTAGGAAATGTGGTAGGTTGGTTACCAAAACTCAAGGGTCCAGTTGAGTTTAAGCAGTCATGAATTTAAAGCAAGCCCCATTAATACGTTTGTATGTTTTTCTCCAGCCATGCAGAGCTGTGGAGGAAAAGGTTCAGAGCAGGTGGAGAGCTAGACTTAAGCAGATTTGGTTGGTGTGAGGAAAGAGCGGCAAGGGAGTTGAGTGCCTTTAAGAGGACAAGTATGCTGATGGGCCGTGGAACTAAGCTAGTGAGGAGGAAAAGGAGGATGTTGGGATGGCGACAGGGAAAAGGTGGGAAAACCAACAGACTGGAGGTCTGGTGGAGCTAGGGTACAGAGGGAGTGAACTTGGAAGACAAGGTGGTCAGTTTGATGCCTGAAACAGAACCTGAAGAGATGGCAGTTGGTAGGGACAGACCTCTGTCCCTATGTCAATGAGAAGCTGTGACAAGGTGGAAGAAGAGGTCAGTGAACAGAAAGGGCTATCCACACAGGTGCTGACACTGCTAAGAATCTGAGAGGAGGGCTACTGAAGAGTGACAGGTATCCTTTAAGGAAAGGCCTTCAAAGAAAGACTTGGGTGCTTGTAGATGATTACAAAGAGGAGGATTAGTAGGTTAGTAGTCTAGTCTTACGGCATGAGATTCAGAATTGGTGGTTTTTGTGGAAGTGGAAAGAAGACTCTCCGGAAGTGGCAATGGAGAGTAAGGTAGATAACCTATCCCATTTCTTGGTCCAATGTTACAGGAGGTATTAAGAGAAAAAAAGGTCACACTTGATGGGTTGGGGGAGAAGCAGTGTGATCAGGAGAAAACCAGGTTTTGTTAATAGCAAAAAGGAAAAGGTGGCTGGGGAAGGAAAAGTTCAGAGAAGAGGCCGAGGATATGGGGGATTCTGCTATTGACAGCTCACTAACTTCTAGAGGGCAAAGTGGAAAGGACTGGGAGGAGAGGCAGTAAGAGTGCAGATGCACAGAGCCTTAGATTATGAGTGTCAAAAGGATGACGGCCTGGGAGGCTGCAGCTTTTTGAGTGACTGAAAACAAGAAAAGTAGGGATAAGGGGTGAGAAAATAAGGGTGTCAAGGCAGATGAAGACATGAGCCTGAAAGGCAACACTAGCCAGTAATGGATGGGAGAGAATGGGAGCCTTTAAAAACACAGATAATGTGATGGTCACAGATTTAAGCAGATACAGATGATACATTTCACATTTTCAGCAATTCCCTAATATTAGCAATTACACAGAATAAAAAACTAAGGAATTTTTATAAAGCAGTAACACGCGGTGCACTGAAAAATCTCACCAACGCAAACAGTTTATCAATTATTCACAAAAAGCAGGTTGTGGAATGTAAAAAGACCTTAAAGAGCAATTCTAGAAGGAACCTGGAGCAAGAAACCAGGTTTAATAAGATTCTTTCAGATGATATTATAGAAGTGGAAATGAGGCTATGGATGGGAATGAGGAAATGGACATATTATAAGTAGAAATAGGACAGGGAAACCAAAGCTTCAGTTTCTTTAAAACTGTTTTTAAAAATTCAGTTGTTTGCCTACATTTTTCCTTGCCCATACACATATAAGGGGGGGGATAAAAGAAAAGCAATTGAGAGTGAACAGATGTGGGGGATAGACAAAAATCCTCCGCTCTAGTGCTTTACACGAGGCTGCTTCCTCTCTCCCTGCAATCAAGGGACAGGGAGGGCTCACCTTCGTCTCCCACGTGGTGACCCTGGTGCCCGCTTCACCTTCCAGGCCCTTTCTGTCTGGGACTGAATGAGGCTCCACAAGAATCTCAGTATTTTCTATTTCAGTATTTTTCTCAGTATTATCTTTTATATTTTCTATAAAAGTCACTCAGAGGCTTCTTGAAAGGGTATCACTTTACTCAACAGCACAAATAACTGTTTTTGGTTAGCCCTTTAAAATAAATATCAGTCCAGTAATGAGGACAAATACGGACATTATAAAAATTGCTGTCCAAATGTGATGTATTATCTTGTTACAGTTTGAGCTCCGTGCATTCACAGATGACACCAATTCACTCTAGCGATTAGACGCTGTAACAGGCATAGGAGATAGCAAGCGTAACTGGAGATGAAGACTAATACATCTTCAGAAATTTGCCAGATACATTTCACATTTTGCATCATTTCAGTGAAGTTAAAGCTAAACAACTGAAACCCGAGTGCCAGGGGACTCACATCTTTGATTTGAATGACATCAGTGTTTTAAAAGTTTCTGCCTTTTGCACACTATCCTTGCTATGTTAGTCATCTCTTTTAATACTTGCATATATATCAAAATGTTTTTCTTTAAAATTGCCTTTACATCAACTTTTAAATTTAACTTCCTGTGGTATGAATCACCAGTCATCTTATGTTTTATTTTTTTCTCAAACTGGTCAAATAAAAACTGTGTGTTCTATCTCCCCCAAATTTGTGTTCTTTTACAAATCGCCTTGAACACCAATGCAATGGTTCTCCCCATACCTGGGAAACACCACTGACAAGTGAGATAACTCAGAAAGCGACTGGTCAGTGAGACACTGAAATAACTACAACTATCAATCACTTCAATCACACTTCTTGAAAGGAAACAGAAAACAGTGTAATTGAGTTCTCAAGCATGTACCTGAAATATAATCTATAATGACCAAAAAAACATTCAACATTTCAGAGACATTTTGTTATAAAATGCTGAAGGCCTGGAATATCTCTCCTGAATACAGGGCTATTCTACTTGACTACATGCGTCAATTTACCTATTAAAGGATTTACTATTTCTGGGAGAACCTGCTGGCAAAACCAAGTGCCCATATGCATATACATACTTGAGTAAAAGTCCTGGAATTAGGGATAGTGAGCAAATAAAAAATGTGTTTGCCCTGGAAATGTAAAGGGCAGGTATTAATCAACTCTCTCCTAAAGAACCTTAGTATAGCGCCTACAAATGATTCTAAGAAGTATTACACCATGAGAGGTCTACTAGGACGACGTAGTTAGCTGTAAAACAGACCACAGAATTAATTGGTCAGCTGCAAAAAGGTGTCAACACTCTCCATCCCATCAGAATGATAATCTTGGCTTAGTCAATGGTTAACTATCCTTCCTAATAATAATTAGCTAACAGATACTGTTACTAAAATTTCTTTAAAAATATTTCTCCATAAATTCCATAATGTCCTTGAGAATAGGATGTTTCAGAAAATTGCTGCTGAATGTTAAATGGCTTTGTTCATTTAAGTTTATTTCTCATTAATAAGGATTTCCCAAAGTTATTTTCTGAAATTGGGTTTTGTCCAGCTTGAAATGTGGGTCCCTATATTAGGGTCCAGCATACTGTAGGTACTTAATACTTGTTAAATGAGGAGGGTCTTAAGGTAAAGGGCGGGCCACCACAGGGAACATTAAGTTAACCAGAACAACAGGTCCCAAATTCCCTACGACCTAATAGGTTTTATTGTTAAAAGACCCAAGACTCTAATATAGAGTACGGGACTAAGAAAGTCCAAACCCAAGCCCCAGGTCAGCCAATCAAAATATGTGTAATATATAAAATCACTCAACTTCTCCATGTCTTAGGGTCCTAAGTAGTAAGATGGAGACAGTACATTTACACAGCAGGATTGCTGGATTAGAGAATATACTTAAAACACTTGGCTCACAGTAGCTGCTCAAATGAGGAGCAATTAAGATGTCAAGCTAGTATTTGGGTGTGGAGGATTTAAGCAGAAAAGTTCAAATTACCAAATTATTTGTTCAAGTTACCTATTAAAGGATTTACTATTTCCATTACAAAGGTTCTAACCTGTGAATATACATGGTATTATCCTAAGACTATATATGTATATTTTTTAAAACACATAGCAGTTATTATACTTACTTTTGTGTTGGAAAGACAGCCTACCCAAAGCTTAGTAGCTTGGGCTCTTGAGACAGAATACCATGGTTTAAAATCCCAGTTTAGTAGCTGTATAACCCTAGGCTGATTAATTTCTCTGTGCCTCAATTTCTGCATCTTTAAAATGAGGACACTAATACCTGTATCTCTTCGGGCTCTTGTGAGAACCTAGTATTACCAACTGCTTAGTACAGTATCTGTAAGTGCTTAATGTTGCTTATTGAAGGCATTCAGCCCTTTTAACACTATATTACACAGTATCGCTCTCCCATACCACTTAAATGTTTTTAAGTATTTTAACAGCTGTATTATTTGATTATAAAAAATGTCACAATCAACAACTTATTAGCATATTCAACTTTTTACATTTCTATCTGCAGTGTATGATAAACTACTAGAAATGGAATTACTGTGTTTAAGCATATAAAAACTCAAAAAAATGATCTAGAAAATACTTTCTAGATCAGCTGCTTTTGAAGACTGCATTTTTGTCATCCATGTTGGCAGCTTGGTGACAGCTTTTTCTAAAAACTACAACTGGAAGACAACAGTCACTTCACTAAAAGCTATTTTGATGTAACTTGCAAAAAGAAGTCTAGTGTACAAACCTTTTTTGTACGGAAACTGCAATCAAAGTTATCAGAACCTATTCTTGTCTACTTTGATTCTCACCGTGGTAACACAGAAGCTCTAAAGGAACATTAAAACCAGGTATTCAGGCTGAGATTACACTCCTTGACTCAATTCTTAACAAAATGTGTTCAATAAACAAATATTTACTAAGCACTCCTATATATCTCAGACACTGTTCTGAGTGCCCAGGAAATTTCAGTGAATATGGCTCTGCTAAGAGGCAAAGGCTCACAGAAGAGATATAAATGCTGTTAAAGAACAGAACAATGGTAAGACTGGTTTTGCCTTAGTTGTAATTTGCTTCTCATACACAAGATTAAAAGACAAAAATCCGTAAGAATTAGTTGGTCTAATGATAACTGCTTCTCCAGATTCTTTGCTATGATGCTGTGAACTGGTTGGAATTTGTGCCTCTGTAACAAACCTTCCTTGCTGAAGCCCCTGCCTAGCCGAGTATGACAGCTGCCACACCAGAGGTCTGCTCTTGCACCTGGAATTGCACACAGACATTTGTTGGCTGTATGCTGCTCGATACAGCTGTGGTTGGCCAGATCTGGGGAAATGCTTGGTGTGAGGCTGGCAGTTGATAGTGGTGAATCCTAAAAAGAAGAGGTTTTCACCAATCTCATTTTGATATATAAAACTACAAATTTATAAATAAAAAACTTTAGCTTTAGATTTTGGAATTTGATAAGCCAGGCTGGGGAGGAAAGAATCTCACTCTATCCAAGTACCTTGAATTTTCAATTTGCCAATAGCTGGGCCTAAATGGCCACCATTATAATCTGGCTTATTTGCTTCTTTATCATAGACTCAAAACCACTTAAAAGGAACTGACAGATGTGGAATTTAAATATGGCAGTATGCTGAGCCACTCTAAGACAGGTGTTATATTGACTCCCTCTTAAACTAGGCTATACATGTCTGAGAAGTATTCTGCTGGCTGCCTGGACTGAGTATGTGGAACAGCAGTATCTAGGCTACTATAGATGACCCTGTATGACCATGTGACTGGAATTTGGAGAATCACTGAGACAATGGAAGTAGTGTTAGGAGATACCTAAGGGTTTGCCTGTTAATTCCAGATCTATCCAATTCTGTGCTTCAATACACCTAAATACTTCACACAGTCTATGGATATTATGAAGTAATAAACAGACTTATGCTGACACTGTATTACTAATGATCTCTGTGGCATAAAATACAGATGTATGAAGAAACTGAAGGACTTTTCCAGTTACTGCCTGTGAAACGTTTTTTCCTCCATATATAATATATATATATAACAATACTATACAGAGCAGTAATGGTAGTATACCTCCATTTGAGTTCCCAGACCCGATTCCAATGTGTGTAATATGAGAGGGGGCAACACTGAGCAATTCTCGAACACCAGCAGGGTGTTGGAGAACTCAACTCAATTCTGATGCTATCTGCCCAGAGATAGCCACAGATTCCTCAGGTTAAGGGCTCCGTCCTACAGGAGTGCCCTCTACCCCCTCCTCAGGACGCTGGTTGCAAGCCCCAGGCTGTTGTTACCTGTGCTTCTGACCTACCGACTACACATTAGAGGTTCCCACAACCTCTCCCTTGGGTTTGATTAATTTACTAGCACAGCTCACAGAACTCAGGAAAAACACTTATGGTTTACGAGTTTAATAAAGGATACCATAAAGGATATATGAAGAGATACATAATGTAAGGTCCCAAATAAAGGAGCTTCTATCCTTGTGGAACTTGGGGCCTGGCTCGGTGCCATATGGAGGTGTTCTGGTACCCCAAGCTTAGAAGTTCAGTCGATGAGCAGAGAACGATAAGCACTTCTCAAGGGTTTTGTGAGTGCTTCGTTGCATATTCATGATTGACTAAATTACTGTCCATTGGCTGATTCAACCTCCAGCCCTGCCTTTGGATCCAAAAGTCTCACTAACATGACAAAACACCCATTTCACCTTTAAGACTGCAGTTTTCAGGAACTATGGATGAAGACCAAATACACCTGGGAGATATATTTTGGTTATATGAATGGCCGTGCCCTTTATGAATCTGGTATTTCTTAGGCCTGGAGTCTTTTTGGAAGATTTGTATCTTTTGGAGGACAGTTACCCTTTTGAAAAATTGGGTGGGCTACACTTTAGAATTTACTTTGAAGGGAAAAATTAAAGTTTTGCAAGGGTAGCATCCATCAGCAAAATAAAATGTAAGTAGTCCTGGTGCAAAACAATTCCCACGAGCAGAACTGATGATCAAACAGACTCATCAAGTGCTACTCAACCTTTAAATCCATTTTATATGCACCTTGTATGCATTTTGTATGCACAGTACTGATTTAGTGAATTGGGGCTGAGGTCTGAGATTCTGCATTTCTAACAGCTCCAGATGATGCCTTTGCTCCTAGTTTTGGAATTCGGCAAAAGGGCAAGGCAACAGAGGGCCAGCAGAGCTCGGGCAAAATGCAAAGGCTTGGCTGGTACCACGACAGACCAGGCCAAGAGGTCGCCCAATCAGGAAAGGAAACTAACACTTCAACTCCTCTTTGTCCTTAAGGCTACAATGAAAGACTACCGCTGAGATTTTAATGAGTCTCCCAGAGTTTTGCCCTTTAAAATGTAGTTCAGCCATCATATTTTTTCGAATTAAAGTACAGGTTTAATACAATCCCAACTACCACTCCAAAATGATTATGCTGGAAATAAACTAAATTATTCCGAGATTTCTCAAATAGGTAACAATGATAAAGAAAAAAAATGGATGTGGGATGGGGCTGTAGAATGTAGAATGGGAAGTGAAGCTATGTGATAAAAAAAGGCATCACATATCATTAGGAAAGGGAATAAATGGTGTTTGACAATTGTTCAGCTATTTGACACACACACAAAGAACTAATTTAGACTCTTTACCTCACAACGTGCCCCTCCTCCCAATAAATTCTAGATGAATGAAACTTAAAACATCAACAGAAATGAAAATACGAAAACCCTACAAGAGAAGTGAGTATCAAATCGGGAGGTAGGGGAGAAATGGAAGGAACAAAAGGGAAAAAAACAATAGCTCTGTGTGTGCATTCTCAGTGTTAAGAAATAGTAATATTAGAAGAACAACCAGGAAATCTTTCTATTAATTATGACAGAGTAATACGAAAAATTAAATACAAAAATTAGCCTGGAAGTGTTTTCCAAAAGAAAACAGCAGTGTGTTTAGAACTTACAGATCTAAATCCTGTCTTCTTTCCTTTCCCAAAACCTCTTATCTACAGTTTATTCTTATCAACATACATTCTAGTCTCTCACATTAAAACAAAAACAAGAACCAGAGTCCCTACCATATCTTTAATTCAGCTACCAATCCATTTCTCTATTCCTTTGCTCATTATCACAACAAAACTTCTCCAGTCTCTACTTCCTCTTCCCTTTCCCTTTTCAAATACTATAGCTCAGTCTGGCATCTATCCCATCTCTCTATTAAAAACAGCTCTCATTAAAACAAAACACTCCCCCCCCACCACCCAACACTGCCAACACACACACAAAAAAAACCCAGTGACCACCAGACCATCTTCTTCTTGCTCCATCTCTCAACACACTTTGACACTGCCTACTCACCTTCATGAGCCATTCCCCCTCTTAGCTTCTCTCCTACTTCCTGGCTGTTCCCTTCTTAATTGCCTTTGTTGGTGTTTCCTCTACCCAAATTTTAAAACTGCTGGATTAATAAAGTAATCCACTAGTCACATGTCACTACTGAGCACTTCAACTGTGGCTGGTCTGTGAGATGCGCTGTAGAGGTAAAATAAGCTTTGCATTTGGAAACTTTGGTGTGAAAAAAGATTTAGTACAATTTTGAAGTCTTAGTATGGGCTTTGAAGACTCAGTACATTATTGAAGTACTTTGGTACATTGGGTTAAATAAAATACAGTAATCTCACCTGTATCACTGTACTTTTTTAATATTACTAAAAAATTTAACACTACATATGTGGCTCACATTGTACTTCTATGGAACAGTTTATATCTGGGGCACAGAAACATAGACAGTACTATTTTCAGACAATGGGAGTGTCCACAAGGCTGAATTCCCAGACGCCACAGAATTACAGGTGGGCAAACAAGCAAGTGGAGGAAACTAAGTGAATAGGTCCAGTAGTTCAGTTTTCAGACTGCGTGGCAACTAAGCCCCACATTAGCTTGCTTTGAGAAACTTAACTATGCCCTTTAAGGTTTCTAGTTTCTTTTAGAAACTAGTTTTTGTGTCTAACTCAAAAAACCTCAGAAAGGCTTTCGTTTTTCTTTTTAAAGACCATAGCTTGTGATGGTTAAGACACAGGCAGACCCTAATATTCTACTCAATATTTGTTGGTTTGAGGGGAATACAAGCATTGTTCCTCTAAAGAAGGCATATGTAAAAAAGATGCTGCCCCATTGTTGGAAATAATGCCAGTTGTATCAACTGGCCGGACACATTGAAATCTGGCAAGAAACTTAGCAACAAAAGTGAAGTTGAGAAACCTGAAAGACTTGATTCGTTCAGACCTTAAAGCAAAACAAAAAATGGACTTTAGAAGAGGTACACATGTAAATCAACTTAGAATATTTAGACTTAAAACTCTGTATGAGAACTACTAACCATTCTATCAGCACTCCTTTCAAGACGTTGACCATCTTTTCCCAGGTGCAGATGACCTTAAAAATGCTAATAAAAGGGATAAGGTGACAAAATTCAAAGGCATCAACTTCAATATATTTTGGTGATTTATCTCTGAAATGAGACAAAGTATTAAAAGTCAATATTAAATATTTAATCTGAGACATAAAACGAACATTAAAAAAATTAAGATATTCTGACCTTTAACACAAATGAGTGTATTGGAATATTAATGTATAATTCTTAATTGCAAACAAATTCTACCCACTGTCAATCCTGATGAAAGCAACTGGCTTAACTCTACAACAGTGTGCCCAACCCAAAACTGTAAAAATATTTCTCTTTCTACCCAGGAGTATGATAAAAGATAAAATACTGAGAGGCAAGAGCCACAAAATAGTAGCTCTGAAAGGAGCCTTAAAAATTATAAGGTGAGTCCAACCATCTCCTTTAAAAGATGAGATTTACCAAGAGAGTAAGCTGCAGCTTCTAGCCAAAGAAAAAAAAAAGGTACAAACCAGGTCTTCAGATCTTGCGTTCCTTTACCAAACAAATAACGTTGCCCCAGGATCTGAGCTGGAAGGAAAAGAACCCAAGCAGAGGACCCATACTTAAACAATTACTACGGGACACCCTCCCGGCCTCGTCAGGAAGGGCCTGCAGAGGGCTCGGGACCCCGCCCTGCACCCCACCACCCGGAGGACAGGCTCCTGGGTCTTTCTTCCTTCTCCCCTCTTTCTTCGGGAACCCCTTGTCTTCCACGCACCCCACTTTGTCTTGCTCTGAGTCGACGCGACGCACCTCCGTTAGCAAACAACAGTGCCCCGGCGTTGTTGACGAAGTGCGCCTGCGCCGGCTACGTTTTCGCGCCAGCGACGCTCTTGTGGGTGGGACACGCCAGGGGGAGGCGGGGCGCGGACTGGACGAGAGGGCGTGGCGTGGGGGCGGGATCATGTGTCGCCTGTCGCCTGTCGCTTGTTGCCGGGTAGAGGGCGCGGGCTTGGATCCTCCAGGAGGGTGGGCTTTCCCACCGACCGGGTCCGCGGTGAGCCGCTGGGGGCGGGCCGAGTCCGCGTGCCTGGCAGGTAGGCAGGGGAGGCCGGGCTCGTGGGCGCGGGCGCAGCCGTTGGCGAATCCAGGCACGGCGGGGAGAAGGGAGGGCGGCGACGGGGCGCGGCCGGGGCGCCCCAGCGAGGACGCGACCCGCTGACCCTCCGCCAGCGTCAGGGCCTCTTTCCGATCCTCGGAACCCGACTCTTCTTTCCCTGTCGCCGCCCGCCTCTAGTTCCTCTCCGAGGCCCAAAGGGCACCTGCCGGTACCATTAACCGGCCTGGTAGTCACGGAGAGATGATGGCAAGAAAGAAACTGTCACCTCATACAGGTCGGAACCTTCCAGACCACAGTTTATAGCACTGACCCTGGAGTTTGAATAGATTGAATGCTGATTAGGTCTTCAAGCCAGGTAACGGTCTTTTTAAAGTGAAAGACCCTCAAAGGGTTCTAAAATTAATCCCTTCTCCAAATTCTGATGTGTAGTTTAATAGAGCTTTTTCTCTATTTTTACCAGTGGAGATAGGAGGTTCTTGATTTCTGTTCCTTAGGGTTAACTCGTACTTCCCCAATTAAGCTCTGCTGCAGATTTTTACCTAGTGTGTCCATGTCATTTGTTTAACTCCTGCTGTCGCTTAAATCCTCTCCCTCCTGTCGGTTTACATATTGTGCTCGCATTGCTTTCTCTCTAATCTGCCCCAAAGTTCTTCCCAAAGTTATCTTTTCTTTGCTTTTTCTTGCATACATTTGCCTCCTTGACCATCTTATCAGATTTTGTGTTGAACCTCCACTCTTGTGCTTCAGGTGCCGGCCTGGGGCCTAAACATTAATGACCTGTGAGTAAACAGCTGCTCTCAGACTGAACCAGTTCTTATCTTGGGGTGTGCCCTGGGGAGATGAGGCACTCAAACCAGTTAACAAGAAGGTATCAGATGGGGATGTGATAAAGAGTGAGCGGAAGGGCTACTTTGGTTAAAGGGTGCCAAGACATGGCCTTCAGAGATCCCAAATCATGTAACTGAAGTAGGCAGTGGGGAGGAAACAGCTCTCCTGAGAAAACGATTGTAATATTTACCTGGAAAAGTCAACTAACAAACAGCTAAGAAAAGTATGATACAGAGGAGTAATATTATCAAAATATATTATAAAACTGCTGCATTTAAAACAGTATGATAGTAGTAGAAGAAAAGACAGATCAATGGAATAGACAGTCAAGAAACCAGAAAAATATGTATGTGTACATGTGTATGTACATGTGTATGCATACATATCATGGATTTATAAAGAAAAAGATCACAAATCAATGGGAAAGAGGATTATTCAATAGTGGGAAAAAAATATGGCCTTCAGGAAGATTTCTGAACAAAAAATTATTTCTATACATTAGTGATAGCTAGGAATTTTAATAATAAAAAAGGTGCTATTCATGATAATAATCAAAACTAAAAGTGTCTAGAAATACATCAAATTAAAGTTGTCCTTTAGAGAAACTATTATAATGCTCTATGGAAACACATAAAAGAAGACCCAGGTAACTGGAGAGGTATACCATATACATGGATGACAAGACTCAATATCATAAAGGTGTTTTTCCCTGACTATACAAATTCAGTGCAATTCCAATTAAAATTGCTGTATTATTTCCCAACTTGACATGCTGAACTTAAAATATATGTGGAAAGGCAAAGGACTAAGGATAGTTACGTCAATTTTGAAGAAAATTAAAAGTCCCACCTTCCCTGATATCAACACTTAATATAAAACTGTAATAATTAAGAGCGCTGTCTTAATTACAGGTATAGGTTCAGTGATAGGAAAGTAGATTCATGGAACAGACTAGAAAGCCTGGGAACACACTCACATCCATGTGGGAACTTAGCATAATGCTCAGTGGTATTACAGAGCAGGGGAAAAAGCATAGATTGTTCAATAAATGAGGCTGAGATACATGGTTTCCAAATAGAATAAAGGCAAACTTAGATTTCTGCTTCATACCATTCATAACAGCAATTTCCAGATGGATTAGAGATCTAATAGAAAAGACACATTTGTATAATATTTAGAAAAAAAAAATAGGAAACTATATTGTCTCTAGAAAAGATTTCATTTGTTTGTTTCATTGTGGTCAAATACATAAAATTTACTTTAGCCACTTACAGGTGTACAATTCGATGGTATCTGTGTTATGTTGCTATCATTACTATCTATCTCCAAAACTTTTTAATCTCTCTTGGGAGGGATTATTTAAGTTACACAAAGGACCACTGAGGGATGCTATTGCATTCTTCAAATGAGAGAGTGTGATGACTTGAACTGGAGTGGTACAGTGAAGATGGAGAAAAGTAGACGGATTTGGATATATTTTGATGGCAGAGAACAGGAATTATGCATGATTCAGTAGGGTAAGGGGAAAACAAGGAATCAAGGTTAACATCTAGGATTTTTGCTTAAGCTACAAGGTGCATCACTTACTATTTATCATCAAAAACCATTTGCCATTTGTTTGGTGCAATGGGGAGGATGAGTGGAGGAAGAGGTTGCAGAGAAAAAATGAAGAATTCTGTTTTGGACAGCTAAGTTTGAAAGGCTTGTTGGACATCCAAGTGGAAATGTTCCAGTAGCTCTTGTATAGATGAATCTGGAAAGATTGTACCTGGAGGTACAACTTTGGGATTACTGGCATATAGATATTTAAAACTGTTATGTGTTAGGATTAAATTTGGCTGCATTACATGGAACACAACACATAAGACATTAATGGCTTAAATACGTACATGATTTCATAGGTAGGTGGGCCACTGTTGGTATGGCAGCAACTCCATAATCATCAGGGACTCAAATTCCTCTGTTTTGCTGTTCTGCCATCCTTAATGTGTTGCTTCACGGTTGAGATGGCTGCTTTAATTCCAGCTGCTACATGCTCATAGCAAGAGGGAAGAGGCAAGGATGAAGAAAGGCATATATTCTTCTCTTTAAGGATCCTCCTCGGAATTTGCATGTGACACACTCACTTATAGCCCATTACCTAGTTCTTCATGACCACACTGAACTAAAAGGAAAGATAGTTGATATGGTCTTTAGTTATTTGTATTTCCAGCTACAACTCAGGGGTTTATTAAGAATGAAGAGGAGAATGGATGTTTTGTTTCAGTTTGGTTTCTTCTCCAACCAGAGCAATGAAACTATCATTATGAAGGCTCCAGTGAATTCCCTATTGTTAAATTTAGTAGAATCTTTGAAAATTTGTTTCATTTGGCATTCATAATCTCTCCCTTTTTTTACTTTGTGCCCTTCTTATTCTCCTTTTCAGAATTTGGCCTTTGTTCTCTGCTTAAAATTAGTGCTTCATATTTAATGCAATCACAATCATAATCCCAAAGGCTGTATAAAGTAGGAATTGACATGCTGACTTTAAAATTAATGTGGAAGTGCCAAAGATCTAGAAGAGTCAATCTTGAAAAGGAAGAACAAAACTAGAGAACTTATACTACCTAGTTTTAAGATTTATTATAAAACTACAATAATCAAGACAGTGTGGTATTTATATAAGCACAAACAGATCAATGAAATGAAATAGAGTCCAGAAATAGGCCTATACTTATATAGTAAATTGATTTATATAGTCAAGGCACAAAGTTCAGTAAGAAAAGGAAAGTACTTTAACAAATGATACTGGAACAATTGGATATCCATATAGAGAAAAAAAAGATGAACCTTGACTCCTGTTTCGCCCAGTACACAAAAATTAATATGAGATGGATCAAAGACCTAAAAGGAAAAGCTAAAACAAAAATCCGTTTTAGACAAACTCATAGGAGAGTATCTGTGACTTTGATGTAGGCAAAAATTTCTAAGGACACAGAATGCAACAACCATAAGATAAGAAATCCGATAAAAGAGACACTACAAAAATTAAAATTTCTTTTCATCAAAAAGTACCTTTAAGAAAATGAATAAGCAAGTCACAAACTAGGAGAAGATATTTGCAATATATTTGTCCATAAATCTGATAAAGGATTTGTTTCCAGACTTGATAACTCATTCAAAAAACAAGAACAATTTAAAAATGGGCAAAAGAACAGACATTTCACACAAAAATAAATGTAAATGGCTAACATGAGTATGAAAAAGGGCTTAACATAGTTTTCAGGGAATTGCAAAAATAAAACCACAGTGAGATACTACTATGTGACCACTAAAACAGCTAAAATCAAATGAGCTGAGTGCATCAATTACTGGTGAGGATGTGAAGCGACTGGGACTCATACTCTGCCATTATTTGTTAAAGTGTAAAATGGTATAATCACATTGGAAGAATGTCTGGCAGTGTCTTATAAAGTTAAACATATCTGCCCTATGACCCAGCAATTCCACAACTAGGTATTTACCTGAGAAGTGGAAACATGTCTACAAAGACTTATATCAGAATGCTCACAGAGGTCTATGTTAGGCAGAATACATCCCCTTAGGCTACAAAGATGTCCACTCCCAGGTTCCTGGAACCTGTAAATATGTATATTGCATGGGAAAAAGGAGTTTGCAGGTGGAATTAACATTACAGATCTTAAGACAGGGAACTGTGTTAGACAATCCGGGAGAGCCTAATCACACAGACCCTCAAAAGTGGATGAGAAAAGCAGAAGAGTCAGATATGTGGCACTGTGAGAAGGCTAAGCTGTTGCCGATTCTGAGGTGTAGGGGAGGCCTCTGAGAGCTAAGGGTGGCACCAGACAAGTAGTAAGGAAACAAGGACTTTAGTCCTACAGTTGCATGGAATTGAACCTTTCAACAACCTGAATGAACCTGGAAGTGGATTCTCTCCCAGAACTTTCACTATGGAATACAGCTCTGCTAACACCTTGGTTTCAGCCTTGTAGACTTAAAGCACAGAAATTCAATATAAAATAGTATCTAGGAAACACTTGTATACACTATTCTTCAATAACCTCACCCAGGCCTATGGTTTCAATTAATATGTGCTGATGATTTATAAATCTATATCTATAGCTTAGACTTCTTGGCTGAAGCCATATAGCTTAATGGATATCTTATATGAATATTTTATAAGAACCTTAATCTTAGCAGGTTGAGATTTGGAATTCATTCTTTCCCTCAAATCCATTTTTCTTCCTTTATTTCCTTATTTTGGTAAATGTTATACTCAGCAGTCCAAACCAGAAACTGAACCATAATTGTCTCTTCCCTCTTATCCATTACCCTTCATCTCTCATCCAAGTGGTTGTCAGATTCTGTTCTCTTAATAGCTTAAGTCTGTTTCTTCTTGATCATTCTCAGAGCCACTGCCGTAATTCAAGTATGTTTCCCCTTGATTGTCAAAAGCCTCCCTATTGGTTTTCCCTATTTCTACTTTGACTCTTTTCCAGTCTATTTTCAATTTCATCAAGTTTTCTAAAAAAATTTTTTTTACTGTGTTACTCCACTTCTTAAGGCTAATCTCCCAACAGCTTCCCATAACTCAGGGTTAGCTGCAAGATAAGGTTCACATTTGCCATCCATGGACAAATGGGGAAGCATCAAGGTTGGTCAGGAGGTGGAATGGAGTCGGGGAAAGCCATGGGCCAAAGCTTTTGTTATGGTTTTCATGGGAAGGAATGGATGAGACAGGGTAGGCAAGCTAAACAAGTTGAGGGTTGGATAGTTTAAATAATTTTGGCAGGCTCTGAGCGATAGGGGTGGTCCCCCAGTTATCTGATACTGGCTCTGGGTTGATTTAGGACAAGGGGAATATTGGGTTGCTGTGTGGTAGTTAGATAAAAGAGTATTTGGGAATGTGGACCAAGGATTGGTTGGTTTCCATATAAAAAGGTGTGCTCACACGCAGTGTGTTTGCAGTCTCTAAGAATTAGCTCACCGTGGGAGGACAGTCACTTTCCGGATCCTCAAGACCCCAGTACAAGCTGTTGGTGGAGCTGGGCTTTAAAGTAGGCAGTTTAGTCTGCAGATAATGTTCTTAACCTCTTTACTATTACTTTGCCTACAAAGAAACAAAAATTAGACTCAGACATATTTCTCATGAGCAATGAGAAATATCAGATGAAATATCAGTGGAAGCATCATTAATGTGCTGAAGGAAACCTACTGTTAATCTAGAATTCTAAACCCAGCTATGTTTTAAGGAGGAGGGTGAAATACAACATTTTCAGACATACTAAGATTGAGAGTGCTAACTACACACAGGACTTCACGAAAGAACTACTGAAGGACATACCTTCATCAGAGATGATTTGAACCCAAGACAAAAGCCATAGCTATAAGAACCAATAGGAAGGGAAGAAATTGACAAAAATATTGATAAATATTTTAGACTACTTTAAAAAATGGTCTCTTTTAGGATGTTTAGAAATAAAGTGGAATTGAAATGTTAGACAAAAATACCTAAAAAGATAGGAGAGGTCAGATTGGATTTAAAGCATTTAACAAGCTCATTCAAGAAGATAACAGTATTGCTTAAATGTATACTTATACTGCATGTTTAAAATACAGTTATTTTCTAAGTGAATGGAAATAAATGGAATAACTTAAAACATGTTAAAGGTTATGTTTAAGAAAACTTGATGTATCCAACATATAATAAATGTAAATGGACTAAACTTATCAATTAAGAGAAAGATTTTGGAATACAATATAAATGATACCAAAAAGATAAGTATGGTGGGGAAAGATATAATAAATCCTTGTTAAAGCTGGCATGGAAATATTAATATATGAAATAGAACTTAAGACAATATACATGTTAACAGTGATAAAGAGGGATCATCTATGATGAAAAAGGAACAGAGTACTAAGGTTCAAATAATCATGAGTTTGCATGCATCTAATGACATATCTTTCATAGCATGACAAAAAAAGTGATAGTATTTGTTTGGCACACAGACTGGGGAGTTTGCACTGGGGTGAGATCCATGAAGAGAGGGACATACTTTTCATGTTCCTTATTAGAAAACTTCCTGGCTCATAGGGACTCAGGTAAGTAATTGCTGATTAATAAATAATTTAAGGAAATAATGGACAGCTACAAGGGGAAGTTATTAAATGTACAAGCTCATACAAAAAAATTTTTAAAAACCTTTTTCAGGTACTGGTAGATTATGGAGACAAAAATTAGTAAGGCTATAGAAACTCCTAACAACACAGTTAACAAACTTGATATAATAGATATACTAAATTCTGCCCATAACAAAGAATAAATTTTTATGATATATTTATAAATATTGACTGCAATTAGGTAACAAAGCAGGTCTTCACAGTTCTAAACAACTTATGTCTATATCCACAATAAAAAAGGTAATCTTCAGAAATCATATGTTTGGAAACTAAAAACAATCATAAACTATCCACTGATTAGGGGAAATCACAGTGGAAATATCAGGACTTGTGAAATTTAGGTAAAGCAAAACCTAGAGAGGAACTTAACTTAATAGTCTTAAATGCATTTATGATAGAGCAGGAAATGCTCCTAATATATTAATTAAACATTATTGAAGAAGTTAAGAAAAGGGCAGAGAAAAAAAGAGCAGAAGTAGAAAACAAAGCAAAACCTGTAGATGATAAAAATTTAATTTTTTATATTCACAAAAGATTTTTAGAAGGCTGCCCAAAAGTGAAAAAGAAAAGGCATAAGTAAACAATGCTAGAACAAGAAAAATAGACAATTTTAGGGATGAAAAGTATCTGGAAAAGCATGAACAACTTTAATGCTAATGATTTTCAAAACTTAAATGCTAATTTTCTTTAAAAATAGACACTATCAGGACTAATTCAAGAAGAAAGAAAATCTGAATAAACCAGAAAGTATAGAAATAAATGACTGAAAAGGATGCACATTATTAGCAACCAAATGCAATGTGTGGACCTTGCTTAGATCCTAATTCTAACAAACAAGAGTGCAAAGCAAAAGTTTATGAAATAATTGAAATTTTCATTGGATATTTGATGCTACTAGGAATTATAAACGTTTTGGACATATTGGTGGTTAATTTATTTTTTAGGAGATACATACAAAAATATTTACAGGTTAAATGATAATAACATTTTGGATTTGCTTCTAAATAACAAAGTGTGAATGGAGTACTATTCAGCCATAAGAAGAAAACAAATCCTACCATTTGCAACCACATGGATGGAGCTAGAGGGTATTATGCTCAGTGAAATAAGCCAAGCCAAAAAAGACAAGTATCAAATGATTTCACTCATATGTGGAGTATAAGAACAAAAAAAAACTGAAGGGACAAAACAGCAGCAGACTCACAGAACCCAAGAACGGACTAATAGTTACCAAAGGGAAAGGGACTGGGGAAGATGGGTGGGAAAGGAGGGAAAAGGGGGAAAAAGGGGCATTACGATTAGCAGACGTAATGTTGGGGGGGCACGGGGAGGGCTGTACAACCCAGAGAAGACAAGTAGTGATTCTATAGCATGTCACTACGCTGATGGACAGTGACTGTAATGGGGTTGGTGGGGGGGACCTGATGAAGGGGGTAGTTTAATAACCATAATATTGCACATGTGAATGTAGACTAATGATACCAAAATAAATTATAAATAAATAAATAAATAACAGAGGGTGGTGGTGGAAAAAATGTGGGTTTCAGTATAGATTGCACTGTTCAGCACAACAGCTACTAGCCATATGTGGCTATTTTAATTAAAATGAACTAAGATAAGATAACATTTTAAGTCTCAGTCACACTGTGTTTCGCACTGTAGTACATATATAGGAAATGTCTATCAGGCAGAAGTTCTGTTCCATAGAGCAGGTAAAGATGAAACAAGTTTGGCCACATGTTGATAATTTTTGAAGCTGAGTGATAAGGTTTCATTTTATTTCCCTCTACGTTTGTATACATTTGAAATTTTCCACGAAAGGAAGAAACGAAGAACATGCATGACTTTGTTAAGAAAATTACAAAAGATCTGAAAGACTTGAAGCTGTACCTTTTCATGAATGAAGGGACTCCATGTGAGGGATTCAGTTCTCTCCAAATTAATCTGTAAATTCAGTTCAGTTCCAATCAAAATCCCAATAGCCAAGACAATCCTGAAAAGATTGGGAGTGGGGGTTGTCAACTCTAGAAAGCTATCAAGGCTTATTTTGAAGGTATAGGAATTAAGAAAGATGTTACATCGTTGATGTAAGGTTAAAATGGATCAGTGGAACAAAACTGTCCAGAAACAGACCCTTGGTGGATTAGGCCTTGGTGTATGGAGGGTTCTTCTCTACTCAATGGTCTTGGGATGTTTGGTTTTAAGAGTATGAGGATTTGATTTTAGACATTCTGGGTTTTAGGTGTTTATGGTACATCAAAGTGGAAATGTACATAAGGCGTTGAATATAGGTGTCTGAAACTTAGCAGAGAGCTGGGTTAGTTGTAGAGACTTGGGAATCATAAGCTTATAGGTAAAGCTTTGTGAGGAACAAACTGAAATTACTCAGCCAGAGAATGTAATGTGAAAAAAAGAGGACCACAGATGGAACCCACTGGAACACTAATATTTAAGGGCTAGTTGGAGGCAGCAGAGCCTCCAGTAAGAGCAGGGGCCATGCTGCCTTATGCACATCTCAAGTTGCCATCACTGACAGATACTTAGTCAATGTTCATTGAGTGAACAGTGGGATGGAGCTAGCAATGTGAGAATAAAACTAGAAGACAGGCTGTTGCAGCAGTGGGAGGACAGAGCAGTCAGATCTTCAAAAAAAGCAAGTTAAGATGATGACTGCGAAGTGGATTCATCAACAAAGATGTCACTGAGAGGTGGCCTTAGGGAGTGCTATTTCAGTGCTGGGGAAAGAATCTTACTAGGGAGGTGAGGGAAGAGGCAGTAGCTAGGGGCCACTTGGACAAGGGTGGTATTTCCCCAACCAATCACTTGGCATTTTATTTTTGTGTTGTTGTGGGAGAACATTGGACATCCTGTGTTAAGAGGGGTAGGTTAGAAAGGGCTGAAAGCAGGGACAGTGTGATGATTAAGAAGATAAAGGCCGATAATTAATGAATCCAGGCCCCCATGGAAGGAAAGGAGATGAGACCTAGAATATAGATGGTGCGTTTCCTTTAGAGAAAGTGGTGAGATGTCTTCCTCAGAAACAGGAAAGATTAATGCATGTAAAGATCCATCTGGAAGCTGGAAAAGGCAGCATAAATGAATATACATTTGCAGGCCACAGCAGATTTACTGTACATTTGTGAAGCTTACGTTTTAGGGCGCCTTACTTGCATGGGCCCCTTTGGGGGTGAGGGTTGCCAGGAGCTGTGCCATGCTAGGCAGGGAGGAAACACCAAACTGTAATCCAGACACTTTTTTAATAAGCATTTCTGACAAACTGATTAATGAAATCTCTAAAGAAAAAGCATCAACAGTTCTAAGACTGCAGTAATTTATTGTGATCTCTTCCTCATTCTAAATAACTTTCATGGTGGTACCTAATTTGATAATTGTGATTTTCTGTTTTCTTTTTTAAAAGCCTCCCTCCCCCTCCTTGAATAAGTGTTAAACCCCTTAAAACGGATCTATCCTTGCTTGTAGGTATGGGGGCAGCAGGTGAGGGGGCTCATAGTCTTAATTTTCTGAGTGAAATAGGAGACAAGACCCCTTGAGAGGAATGGAGGAGGGTGGGAGGCTTAGGAGGTGTATGGGTTGTTTAGAGCAGTCATTGTGGGGGTGAGAAGAGAACTGATTTGAGACAGCAGAAATGATTCTGAGAGCCACTCCCAATTTGTCTTTTCTTCTCCCTCTCTCCTCTCCCCCATCCCTTTTGGCTGTCCAAGTGCAGAAACAGAGAAAACATGTTTCAGGGTTGAGTTGCAGGCTAGGAGAAAGAGGAGGGGTCCAGTAGAATGAGGGAGCAGGCAGAGAGGGGTTGATGTTATGGGCTTTGCAGTCAAGTCTGGATGGGAAGGAAGACCAGGAGATGGGCTGTTTGCTTCCAGAAAAGCAAGGGGTGGAGGGTTATTTGAGGCTGGTAAATGGAAAAATAATCAAGACTCTGAGAGAGTTGAAAGTTACAAGGGAGCAGTTTGTTCTGGAGAAGATTGTAAGGGCCAATGATGTCATCTGAAGAAGTCCAGAAGGAAATAAGATGAAGAAGTATATTTCTAGAGTACTCAGATTTATACCCTGCACACGGTGGGAGGGAAGCCTGCTGGGAGGAAGTGCATTTCAGGTAGCACTGTGAAGGTTTTCAGGCCAGAGAAGTAATAGGAAAGAGTATTTGTATAATGTTTTACAGTTGACTGCTTTCATAGTAGGTGCCAGGATGGAAAGAAGCAGTAGGTACTTTTGCTCTGCAATTTCGTTACAGTCAAGTTTTCATGTAGTAACTCAAATGCAAATCTATACCCAAACTCCTGGTTTACATTGCATTGTGCCCTAGTTTCATGAGCGCCTGTGCCACTGCAGTCTGTCATCGTCACCTTTATCATGATACCCCATAGGAAGCAGCAGCACCCCATTAAGCAACAGAAAATAAGAACCGATGGCCTTTAGAACAGTGACATTTACAGGTTTACCTTTTACCTAAACTAGTTTGCTTAGCCATCAATTGATGTCCTGGAATCACAAGACAAAATTTTAAAAGCTTTTTATTTTGTGTTATTTCTAACATACTTCTTACATATACATACCAAGTAATTTCCTCCAATCCCTCTAAAGCTGCTAGGTTTTTATAATATGAACGAAAGGACCATTTCTCACATGAGTACCTCACGGCACCTTCCTTCTTTTCCCTTATAGCAGAAGAAAAAGGAGAAAAAGATCTCTGTCTCATCCAAAAACAATCTGACAGAATCTAGAATACTGAGTTGTTCTCGAAACCATTGCATCATATTTAGATCATCTTTACGCAGTTGATGAAATATTTGAGTAACAGTTTTCCGTCTTTGCTAGGATGCCAACAGTTAGCAATTAAATTTCAAAGATTTTAATGTTGGGCATCATTCTGAAGAAGCTAGAGAAAATCTAACTACCTCCATGGTTTCTGGGTGTCATTCAGAGCTGCTGTTCATTTCTGTAGGGCCTTTAGTCATCAAATATAAATATCTATATATATATACACGTGTTTTGAAAAATACATTTAAAAGTTTTTAAATTCCTATGTTGATGTTCTGATTAATAATCTGTTTTCCTTTTCCTACTAATCATTGGTCACAACTGGATACAATCTGAAGAAGAATCCAAGTACTAGCAAAATAATATTCTAATAAGTCAGCTTTAAGTTTTTAAGGGAGAAATTTTTTTTTAGTAGAAATTTTTCTTTCTTGTCTTGAAAAATCTAACACTGGGACTGTGACGTGTTCTTGTAGTTAAATGAAATGTTTTTAATTAGATGCTTGCTAAATTAAATTGGTTATAATTGTTCTAAACACACAGAATGTCCCTGGCTGCTTATTGTGTCATCTGTTGCAGAAGAATAGGAACCTCCACTCCTCCACCAAAAATCAGCACATACTGGAGAGATTTCAGTGAGTACAGCTTAAACAACACTATTTTCTTACAGAAATAGTGATAGAATTATGGTTCAGTTTCTAGGGTGGTCCACAAAATCTTGTTTATCCCATGATAAATCTCAGATATGTTTGTGTCTTTTCTATACTAAAGGTCCTCCCAAAATCTGTAGGCCCAGAGCCAATACTCCTTTTTCTTGGGAATCTTTTCCCTCCCCTCTGTTGCCTGTCAGATTCATACTCATCCTTCTGAACTTGAGTATCACTACACTCTCATTAAGCTCCTTAAAAACAAAGTGTCAGCAGCATATATTGGGTTCTGGAAATACTATGGTGAGCAAAGATGTGCTTGCCCTCCAAAAGCTTAGGATCTAGTACTAATCTACTGTTATTTTATTTGTAAATCTTTATTTACCTTAGTACTAATCTTTACTTATAAAATGAGATGATTGACCTAGATCAGCATTTATTCATTTGGCAAATATTTATTTACCATCTATTATGTGTCAGGTACTATTCTAGGCCCTGAGGCAACAACATTGAATAAGGCAAAGTCCCTATCCTCACGGAGCTTCCTTTCGTTTTTTAAGACAGATCTGTTTTAGGATAAATTCTTTTGATCCAGAAAGGTCTATGGTTCGGTATTTTAAATATAAAAAGAGGACTGGGGACAGAGAAGGGAGCTTTTCTTCTCTCATCATTCCTGCAGAACAAACTTAAGATAGTGAATGTACTTTGAGGTAGGAGAGAGCGTTGTGAGACTGTATCGTGTTCCCAGGGCCCAGTGAAAAAGAAACATTTACTAAGGTGTTGCCAACACTTGTTTTGCAGGAGCTTAATAAATAGGTGCTCAGTGAGAGTGTAGTAATAACTCAGGTTGAGAAGTATAGGTATGAATCTGACAGGAAACAGGGGAGGGAAAGAAGTTATGAGTAGTAGCAAGCAGTTCAGAAGGAAGAAAACGGGCTGCTCCTGGAGAGGGTGGTGAGTGAGGAAGTCCAGGAAGCCATCTTAGAATGAAAAACAGCCCCGAGGAGCTGCATACTCAGGAAGCTCTGTCATGGCTTCTGCTCTCAGACTGCCTGGGCTGTCTTCTTCCCAGTTCTGGAACCACTACTAAGGTCCCAGAGTTTGGGAAGAACAGCCATCTCCCTTGCCTGATGCATAGGGAGGTCGATCAAGGAGAGTTCCTTATCCCTCAAAGAGGAGAAATGGGTTCTTGGCAGCATAACTTGAAGCTCTACAAAAAGGGCTACTTCTGTACATCCAATAAATTGTAGGTTACATAGATTTTTGTGGGCTGGCCACAGTATCTAACCATCATAGGTAATATATCAGTTGAGATGTGTTCAGCACACATAACAGAGACTTGACAACACTGGCTTAAATTTGTAAAGTTTTCATTTCTCTTACATAACAGGTAGTCAGAATAGTCACAGTTCAGGGCGGGAATCACAGTTTAGCAATCCTCCTGTCATCCACTCCATTATCTTTATTGTCCTCATGGTTAAAGGTGGTTGCTGAATCCCTGGACATCAAGAAGGCAGAAAGGCTGCAACCCGTCTTACAAAGTTTTGTCTTTTATTTGGGGAGGGATTCCCACCTGTAGCCTTCCATCTCTATCTGATTGGTGACAGCTGTGTTGGAGTCAGACCTAGCTTCAGAGGAGACTAAATTTGCACATTTTTAGATAGTAATCAGATTGTGTTAGCAAGGACTTAGAGATTTACGTGTATTGGAAAGGCAACTAGCTGTGTCTGCCACTACGAGTTTTTTTTTAATATTAAAAAAAACATTTTTCAAGTTTCAAACAAAAAATGTATTAACTTGTAGAATGTAACCTATATTTTAGATGGGGCTGTGTAAATATGGCCCTTAACCACCAATCATAACATAGTTACTTTGGGAAGAGTCATTTTGTGTCCTCGCTTGACAAATGTAATCCCCTCCATATAATGGTAGTAGTGATGGGGAGAATTCTGCCCACGCATTTGTTTAATCGGTTGTGAACTAAAAGGAGTCTTTAGGTGAGTTAGCTTCCTGGATGGTACATTCAGTGGAAGCACTGTAGTCTGGTAGTTATCAGTAGTGCAACAGGAATGGGCTCTCTGCTGACTTGGTGGGTATGACAGAATAAGAGGTGGAGGAAGGGGACAATGGATATGACATGAGAATAATGAGTATGAAGTACAGGTTGTATTGGTTTGTTTATTTGCATCTGGGGATAGAAAGCCATAAGTTTGTTGATAGCCACTGATTACATTAAAGGCAAAATATCAATAACTTCTTCCCTGAATATATATGATAGGAGTAGAGCCTTACACTGTTGCCTGTTTTCTGTTACACTTCAAAAATGAAATTCATCATATTGACTTTTTCCTTTCTTTTGAAGGAAATATAATAAAGTTTACTGGATCACTTATTTTAGGGTAAGTGTCAACTATGAAATATTGGCTTCATTTCATTGAAATCTCAATGGAAGTGATTTGCAGGTAGCATGGGGTAGTTAAAAGGGTACAGATTTTGGTATTAGATAAGTGGATTAATCACTGGCTAATTGCTGGTTCTAACACTTCAGTGTTGTCTTTATCCACTTACCTCTCCTCTTGAGGAGTGTTTTCTCCTGGGTCCAAGTGTACAATGGGGATTCTGCACACCAGGTCCGGGTCGTTTGAGGAAGGTACTTGACACATGCAGAGCAGGCACTTGCTAATTACCTTTCACACACCTACAAGCACATCTTGCATTAGGTTTTAAAGTAAGTGAAGGAGGTAAAATCAACTACAGTCAAAATTATTTTTTAAAATCTCTTAAATCACATTAGAGCTCTCATGAAAGCAAATTGAGGCTGACTGAGGAAGCCAGCAGATTGCCATCTGCCATCACATGCTCTTTCAGGGACACATGCTTAGTGAATGGAGTGACCGCCTTTTTGGCAGGGGGTATATATGTTAAATGGATGTCTAGTACTGTTCTACTGTGTTTGCTAATAATACTCTTTTTCTCTAGTATAAATATAAAACCAACTCTTAGATGCTAAAATGACAAAGGAGATATATTTGGCATTTTATCTAAATACATACATTTCTCCATGACGTTGTAATGTAAGGTAAAACATAGTTAGATGGTGTTTCCTTTTGAATCATTCCAGACAAAAGGCAAATGTATATTTTTTTCTATTATGCATTTTCTTTGTCTGTATCACAATTACATATAGCAATACAGGAAGAATTAGTGGAATATAGTGAATATAGTGAAATATTCACACTCAAGAATATAGTGAAAATCACACAATTTCTAGTAAAGAATTTTGTCTTTCATGGAAAGCATGATAAAAATACTGAAAACATTTGCATTTTTGGCTGCTCAGATAGATGCCCAAGAGAAGAGAGGATTCTCTAGAGCCTTTTCTCTATTTCTCTGGTGCTGGACAGTGGCTTTTCTATCTTACTGCATCTGCTGTAGGACAGAAACCAAAGGTCAAGAGAAGGCTTAGTATAACTGATGTTACTGAGCTTGGAATCCAGACAGAGCGTCCTTTGTGTCTGGATTTAGGGAGTATGTTGGTCATTATGGTCAGGAAGAAAACCTTTCATTTTGGATACATGACAGACAACATTGTATTTCACGTTTAACAGTTGACTTTAGGAATGTTACTGAGGGGGGCAGGAACTCTTCACGTGCTGGTGAGGGAAGTATAAATTGACTAATGTTTCTGAAAAAACAGTTTGGCTCTATCTAGTAGGGCTGAACAATGTGTTTACTGTCAGAATGTCTGTAATTCTCCTTCCAGATATGTACCATTGGAACATATACACACACATGTATATAGCATAGATGTGTAGAATGTGTACAGTGTTTTTTTATAATAGACCCAAACTAGAAATGTTTGGTCTAAAAAAGTAACTGCCCATCTGTGGTAGAATGGGGAAATCACTTGTGGTATATCCATACAATGGATGAATCACATACCATATGAAAATATAAATAAATGCATGAATTATAGATACATGCGACAATGTGGATAACTCTCACAAATAGAAGGCTGAGCAAAAGAATGCACTGATTCTATTTCTAAGAAGTTCAAAGACCAAGCCTGTTGTTTAAGGATGGATGCACGTAGAGGTGGTAAACTATAAAGAAGAAACATTGTGATAAAAGGCAGAATAATAGAGAGGTGAGAGAATAGGTCAGCATCAAGGAGGGACACACTGGGTTTCTGGGGTACTGTTCTGTTTTCTTGCCTGGATAAGGTAATGTAGCTATTTATTATTTGTTAAACTGAAATGTGCGTGTATACATTTATACATATGTACATAAATATAATACATGTTATACACATATTACTATATATATATTATGTTTCCCAATGAAAGAGAAGGAAAAAATTCACTATGAAAAGCTTAATGAAAAAGAATGGTTCAATCAACATAGTATGTGTCATGAGGAAATTTCTGTTCATTATGGGGTGCAAATCAATACTATATGTAAAAGCTTTTTTTCTAAAAAAATATTTTCACTTAATGTTTATTAAGCACTTCTTTTCTTATCCATTTTGAGAAATTCTACCCTTTAACCTTCTTCCACCACTTTTAGGAAATATTCTCTATCTATAGGTTCAAGACTTTGGCTATTGTACAGATTGGGCCATTCAATTTATGTGATTCTCAATAATTTGATGAGCTCCATGATCAATAAATTTCTGTTATTCTGTCATGTAAAAATAAAAGAATGGCTTTTATGTTACTTTTAGATCATGTATTTATGATTAATTTTTTGCTTGTTTTTAAGAGGTTCGTTATTTCTTACCTATGAAGTTCTGGCCTTGAAGAAATCTTTGACATTAGATACTCAAGTAGTAGAAAGAGAAAAAATGAAGTCATATATATATGTGCACAAAGTTTCTTCAGACAAAAGAGAAAATCATGGTAAGTTTATGGTAAACTAATTCTGTGAAAAATGGAAGCTAATTTGGAAATTTAAAATGAGTATTTAAAACATCATATTAACAAGATAGGTTTGGCTAATTCTAAAACTCACCAAACCCTGTGGGAACCAAATTCCTAAAGAATTCCTTGAAGGCCAAATTTTGGACTTTCATATTTAGCCCAACTCTCCCATAATGAAGTGAAGTGAAGACTAGTCATTTGTTTTAGTCTAAACTGACATTCCACCTCTTCTTGGGGGCCATCAGCTCAGAGGCTGGCCCTCAGGGTGGCAACTAGAAAAGCATTATTTTGTCTCTGCTCAGAGATATTTCTTTCAGGGATTTATTCATGCAAAAGAAACCCATGAAATGGATCCATGAATATGAATGCCAACTGACTTGTTTACAGAGAGAAAAACCTGTCAAAAAGCCTGGAAAAACCTGTCTTTACCAGTCAGAACATTCCCCTTTGCCACATTTAGGTCACAGGGAAACCTAATAAGTAATCAGACAGTTGCTTGGTGAATGTGAAATTTTAGGGCAGAGGAGTATCAGGTAGCCCGGTGACTGAAGCTTCCTGTTCCTCCCTTGTCAGCCAGAATAACTGTGCCTGTTAGGATATGTTCCCTGAATGGAACTGCTCCCTGGCTCTGAGCTGTATCTATCTCACTCTGTCCTGTTTGTGTTAATTATTATTCCACTTCCCTGTTTTTCAGCGTGCTTTTATGGTGTGCTACAACTTCAATTACTCAGATAACTTTTATGGCTTATAATTTACCTATGTAGTGAAGTTTCATCTCATTAGTAAGGTATCTCCAAATTTCAGTTTGAGGGCTATTGTTAAGGGATATTTTCCTGAATGTAGTTAATCCTATGTCACATATGAAGATTTTTGTTAGCTTTAGAGAGAGAGAGTTTTTTTGTTTTTTGTTTTTTTTACTTTTCCCTGACTTGGAGAGCATTCTTATTTGGAACCTAGAGTTCTCCCATAATGGTCTTAGTTGCTTTAATAGTGATAATAAAAAGAGAAAAATGCTATTTTATGTTTTCTTTTTGAATAAATTTGGAGTTTAGTTTATTTCTCTTTGAAATATTGGAGTATAGCATTAAGAGTACATACTTAGTTTGATTTAAATTCGTTATCATTTTAGGACTCACCTACCAGGCAAGAAAAGAGCTTCACAAAGCAGTAAGAAAGGTGTTGGCAACATCAGCCAAGATATTGAGGGGTCCATTTTCTGGTAAGTGTCAAATATTTAACTTGGAATCCTTGTCAGGAGTCTGAAAATCATTTGATGATCAACCTGAGATTTTTTTTCCATTTTTTATACTAATATTCATTATAGCTATAGAAAATTGAGTAACACTAAATTTAAGCTTAAGAGCTTGATGCCTTGGACAGTTTTCTTCCATCCTTGGGGAAGGATGGTTGTATTGTTACATGGATATAAGTAATTATTGAAACTCAGTACACCTTCTTCTCTTGAGCATTTCAAAATCTAAAATTTGTAAGAAAAGCACTCACATGCTTCCTTAGAATATTGCATCACAAATGTAGATTTCACTGTCAGGTAAATCTACAAAGTGGAGCTAGCTGTGAAAGAGCTTTGAGAAGTTCCATCATGAAAGAGAAAAGGTGGGAAACATTCTAGAATTAAAAGATGCTAAGGAGACTTAAACCTTGGTTTTAAAAAATAGCTCTGTTGATTGGAGAAATCTGTTTACAGAGTTAGGCTGGATTTTAGATGATTTTGGAAGATTTTCACTAATGTTCTTGGGTGTTATGATGGCATTATGGTTATATAGGAGAATGCAGATTGAACTATGAAAAGTGAAATGTCATTAGGCCTGCAACTTCCTTTCATATAGCTCAGAAAAAAATATACATGCATATAGATTAAGCAAATATGGCAAAATAATATCCCTTATTAAATTTAATTGTGGTATGCATATAGGTGTTCATATATTCTTTTAATTCTTCCATATGTTTGCTGTTTTTCACTATAAATTTTTTAGGGAAAAAAGAACAAAAAAGACCACATTGTGAAAGCAATATAGTATATAAAACAAAAGCACATACTATAATATGCATAATAAATAAAATAGTAAGACAACCCTAAGAACAAAGCTGTCAGTCATTATCAATACCTGGATGTGGATTTAACTCTCCTATTATAGATTTTAAATATGTATAAATTACCATCTTAAATGTGAGGATAAAGATGTGGTTTTAACTGTTCACACTGTTCACAGTGTCTTGTTCTTGTTTTTGTTCTTCCTTTTGCAGATACTTTCAGTACAGTTGATGTGGAAGATCATGAATGTGCCGTGTGGCTGCTCCTGAGGAAGAGTAAGTCAGAAGACAGGACAGTGCGCTTGCAGGCTGTGCAGGAAATGTCAGAGGCCCGTCACTGGCTCGGTAATGAAACCATCTGAACACATCACACATCATCAGCTGGCTCTGCATTTCTGATATAAAAGGGGAAGGAGATTTTATGGAAGGAAAATAATTCAGGAAACCTTAATATATGTAAAAAATATTTTCAAAAACTTTTGAAAGAAACTCTAGTGGTCAAGTACAAAATCTGCTGGCTTGGTTGCCAAATGAATTTGGTAAGAACAGCCTCCAAACTGAGGTAGATATATTTGTGTAACTGTCCATCAGAATAGTTTTACTTGATTGGAGAAATTCCTTGATTCTGATAGTTTAGGCCTAATGTTGTGTTTGCATTTTCTTTTGGTTCCTACTTAATGAAGCATATTTTAATTGCTTGCTACTCCATAAGTTATCTTTGCTTTCATTTTGATATCTACTTGGCTCTAATACTTAGTCAAATATAACTGATTTGTGTGTGTATCATTTAAGGAAGATTTAAAATATTTAATTTTATTTAAAAACCACAAGTACAGTAAATGTGTATGAGCAAGGGCTAAGATCTGTTCTGATTACGGTATAGGGACTAAAGTACACTTTGTTAGTAGAGTCATAAAAATGAGTAAACAAAAACAAATAATACCACTCCAAAACAACTAGAACTAATATCTGAATTCAGCAAAGTTGCAGGATACAAAATTAACACACAGAAATCTGTTGTTTTCCTATACACTAACAATGAACTAACAGAAAGAGAAATCAGAAAAACAATTCCATTCACAATTGTATCAAAAAGAATAAAATACCTAGGAATAAACCTAACGAAGGAAGTGAAAGACCTGTACTCTGAAAACTACAAGACACTCCTAAGAGAAATTAAAGAGGACACTAGCAAATGGAAATGCATCCCATGCTCTTGGCTAGGAAGAATAAATATTGTTAAAATGGCTATACTACCTAAAGCAATCTACAGATTCAATGCAATCCCTATCAAACTACCAACAGCTTTCTTCAATGAACTGGAACAAATAATTCTAAAATTCATATGGAACCACAAAAGACCCCGAATAGCCAAAGCAATCCTGAGAAGGAGGAATAAAACAGGGGAATTACACTCCCTGACTTCAAGCTCTACTACAAAGCCACAGTAATCAAGACAATTTGGTATTGGCACAAAAACAGACCCACAGACCAGTGGAACAGAATAGAAAATCCAAACATTAACCCAAACATATACAGTCAATTAATATTTGATAAAGGAGCCTTGGATATACAATGGGGAGATGACAGCCTCTTCAGCAGCTGGTGTTGGAAAAACTGGACAGCTACATGTAAGAGAATGAAACTGGACTACTGTCTAGCCCCATACACAAAGGTAAACTCAAGGTGGATCAAAGACCTGAATGTAAGTCATGAAACCATAAAACTCTTAGAAAAAAACAGAGGCAAAAATCTCTTGGACATAAACATGAGCGTATCTCCCCGGGCAAGGGAAACAAAAGCAAAAATGAACAAGTGGGACTATATCAAGCTGAAAAGCTTCTGTACAGCAAAGGACACCATCAGTAGAACAAAAAGATATCCTACAGTATGGGAGAATATATTCATAAATGACGTATCTGATAAAGGGTTGACATCCAAAATATATAAAGCACTCACGCACCTTAACAAACAAAAAGCAAATAATCCAATTAAGAAATGGGCAGAGGATATGAATAGACACTTCTCCAAAGAAGAAATCCAGATGGCCAACAGGCACATGAAAAGATGCTCCACATCGCTAATCATCAGAGAAATGCAGATTAAAACCACAATGAGATATCACCTCACACCAGTGAGGATGGCCAACATCAAAACACAAACAACAACAAATGTTGGCGAGGATGTGGAGAAAAGGGAACCCTCCTACACTACTGGTGGGAATGCAAATTAGTTCAACCATTGTGGAAAGCAGTATGGAGGTTCCTCAAAAAACTCAAAATAGAAATACCATTTGACCCAGGAATTCCACTCCTAGGAATTTACCCTAAGACTGCAGCAGCCCAGTTTGAAAAAGACAGATGCACCCCTATGTTTATCGCAGCACTATTTACAATAGCCAAGAAATGGAAGCGACCTAAGTGTCCATCAGTAGATAAATGGATAAAGAAGATGTGGTATGGTACATATACACAATGGAATATTATTCAGCCATAAGAAGAAAACAGATCCTACCATTTGCAACAACATGGATGGAGCTAGAGGGTGTTATGCTCAGTGAAATAAGCCAAGCCAAAAAAGACAAGTTATCAAATGATTTCACTCATATGTGGAGTATAAGAACAAAGAAAAAAAAAACTGAAGGAACAAAATAGCAGCAGGCTCACAGAACCCAAGAACGGACTAATAGTTACCAAAGGGAAAGGGACTGGGGAAGATGGGTGGGAAGGGAGGGATAAGAGGGAAAAAGGGGCATTACGATTAGCAGACGTAATGTTGGTGGGGGCACGGGGAGGGCTGTACATCTCAGAGAAGACAAGTAGTGATTCTATAGCATCTCACTATGCTGATGGACAGTGACTGTAATGGGGTTGGTGGGGGGTTCCCGATGAAGGGGTAGTTTAATAACTATAATATTGCACATGTAATTGTAGATTAATGATACCAAAATAAATTATATATATAAAAACAAATAATGTTTTCAAAGAAACGTTCAGAATAAGATCTCTGCTTCTATACAATTAGTTGGTTGAGTGGTGGCTATATTTATAATTTATAAATAAAAGCTTATGTAAGTTAGGTGGAGACTTAGAATAAAAAACCTTTCTCAAAATCTGCCTTCCAGGACTCCATTTCAGACTTACTGTATCAGAAAAGTCTGAGTTGGAGCACTGGCATGTAGATTTTGAAAAAGTTCCCCACTTGATCTGGAGAACTCATCTATGTTATGAATTGCTATTATTAAAAGAAATGTCTGCTTCAGTGGTTGCAATTTGTTTTTGATATATGTCTTAGTCCATTTGGGCTGCTATAACAAAATACCATACCCTGGGGGCCTTATAAACACTAGAAATTTATTTCTCATAGTTCTGGAGGCTGGAAAATAAAAGATCAGGGTGCCAGCAGATTTGGTTTCTGGTGAGGACCTGCTTCCTGGTTCATAGAGGGATGACTTTTCACTGTGTCCTCACATGGCAGAAGGGACAAGGGAGTTCTGTGGGGTCTCTTTCATAAGGGCACTATTCTCAGTTATGGGGGCTCCACCATCATGGCCGATTCACCTTCCTAATGCATGACAGTGGGGATTAAGTTTCAACATAGGAATTTGGGGGAGGGGAGACAAAATATTTAGTCTACAGCAATATATAAAGAATGGAATGGTTAAATCATGAAGGGTAAAACAAAGCACCACCATCCGGACCCTCAGATTGTTCACGGGCACCAGGAAATGCCAAAGGCCCAAACTGTTACCAGGGGGCACTAGATCTAAATAGAACCTCAGGTTTTCTTGAGTAGTGATCAGAACACCTTTTGAATACTGGAATTATTTTTTTCAAAAGGAGAAGTTGTTAAATTGGTTCTGACCTGTCAGTTTTCACATTTGAGTTTCATTTTTTCAAAAAGTTTAGACTGCAATCTTCCTAGACATATATTGAGAACTGAGAGATCAGTCATGGAAATGTTGGGTATTTAGCTTATTGGTATTATAAATGAGTTGTAGTTGTGTAAAAAACTTAAGGGATTTTGAACTATAAACTTACAGTTTAAAAATCCAGTCATTCATTTAATCCTTTAAAACAACATATATCTTTGCAACAGATTACCAGTACAGGGTAATCGCTCAAGCCTGTGACCTGAGAACTCTCATTGGTTTGGCACGAAGCAAAGAGAGTGATCTTCGCTTTTTTCTCCCACCGCCTCCTTTGCCATCTTTAAAAGAAGTAAGTAAATAAAATAATCCATTGGGTGAAAACTAGTTTAACATAGTGTCTCCACTTTGGGTGCAGAATAACCACCCAAAAGCAGTTTGTTGGTTACTTTTCCCAAACTTTTTAAACAAGAATGTAAACCTGAAATTGTCATTTCCATACAAAGATATCTTGATTCCTCAGGAGATGCTGTTTCTCTTATATTATTTTCCCCTTTTGGGGAGTGAACATTTTCATTCCTCCAGAGGGTACCTTCATAGCATATCAGTGCCTGTGAATTGGCCCCCTGTTCTGAGGTTGCTGTAGATCAGGTTCTCTCAACCTCAATACTAATGACATTTTGGGCCAAATAACTCTTTGTTGCTGGGGGCGGTTCCGCACATGTCAGGGTGTTTAACAGCATCCCTGATATCTACTCCCTCCCCATTTGTAACGACCAAAAATGTCTCCAGATACTGCTGACTGTTTCCTGGGGTGCAAAACAGCCCCTGGAGAACCATGATGTGGATATTAGTGTATTACTCAACAGAGGATAACTAACCCCTACATTTAGATACTAATGTATGACTCTATATGTATAGTAATTAACCACTGCATACAGATATTAATATGTTACTCCACATAAATAATAGTTACTAACCACTAATACAGCTATTAGGGCATGTTTCTTGAGCTTTTCTAGAAAATGAAAATCTGAACACTTGGAATCTGTTTTTGAAAAATAGAAAAATGAATATACTAGACCTAAGTTATTCAAGAAAATCAGACAGTAGCAAGGTTTGGATTTTAAAAGCTAGCTTTAGTTAGAAAGAGTATAATAATTCATTTTCAGTCAGCATATGAAGTAGCCTATGGGGTGAAAATCTAGAGCTATACTTTGCAATAGGTCTTTCAGACTGAGGTAACAGACATGAAAGTATAGGATTAAAAATTAAATGATTTGCTGTTTACCTGGGTGGATGACTGTTTCCAAGGCTAATAGCACTAATTTATCTCTGCTGGTTTGTTTTGGGGTTTTCTGCTTTAATTCTTCAAGTACTGTTCGTTGTACTCAGTTGTTGAGCTCATAATGAATTTCTTTTCTCTTATTTCAGGATTCTTCCATTGAAGAAGAGCTCAGACAGCTGCTGGCGTCTTTACCTCAAACAGAGCTAGATGAGTGTATCCAGTATTTTACATCTTTGGCTCTGAGCGAAAGTAGTCAAAGTCTAGCTGCTCAGAAGGTAAGCTCATTTATTCATTCAGTAAATATTTTCATGTGCCCTCTTTTTTTAAGATACTGTGCTAGGGGTTAGCACTAGCCAGGGGCTTGAACCTTCAAACAGTCATTCATCCAGAACTGAATAAGCATCCTGACTCCTGGCCGTGTGCCACACACTGGGCTAGGTGTTGGAGATAAAGAGTAGATCCAAAAATAAAGGAGTATATAGGAGAGGTACAAGTCACTCTGCGAGCCCTTCACTCTGTGTAAGAGTCATTTAAGCTTCACAGGAAGTAACTGAAGTTGCAGCTGGAAGAATGAAGAGATAGTAATTTACAAGGTTTTAAATATCACCTGTATGCTGCCAACAGAAATTGATACCTGTCGTCCTGTGTTCTAACCGAAGCTCCAGATGAATATTTAGCCTCCTACTTGATATCCTTGGATGTGTAGTAGCCGTCCCAGATTTAACATGTTCAACTTGCCCTCCTTCCACAAAGCTCTTCCTCCTCTGGTCTTTTTCATCTCAGTAAATGGCATAGCATTCACCTAGTTGCTTAAGCTAAAGATTAGGAACTCTTCCTGATTCCTTTCTTCCCTGTTCAGCTAATGAGCAGTTGCTGTAAACTGTCCCTTCAAACATAGCTCGAATCCATTTGTCTCACCATTGTCACTGTAGCCACCTACTCCTGGCCACCATCATCTCTTTTTCATAATATCCTATTCTTTCATCTTTGCCTCTACTCTTTCTTTCATTTTAAAATAATTTGAAAAGTCTCTTGCAGGGTCTTCTACCGTTTCGGTGTGTTACTGGGGGGTTAGTTCCAGTTTATGCTGGTATTGACCCCCTTATGTGAGACTGTGGATTAACGGGTTACACATTTCACAGTGGGCATATCTCTAGCTGAACTGATTGTTGTCTATGTGAGTCTCACACACCCTGGATTGTACATTTGTCCCTATAGAACAATGTTTGTGTTTGCTTCTGTTGGATACCCCAGGAGTTTCACTGTTATCAGAGTAGGTTTTTTACTTACATTCCCTGGTTTAGAATTTCTATAGCACATAGTATAAAATCAGATATATCTGTAGATGACATATTCTTAGAATTGTGTTTTCTCATGCAGAGCCCCAGGCAGAAAGAGATAAGCTTTCTTGTTGAGTTTTTCTAGGCCTTTTTACAGAGGGTAAGCAACCCTTCCAGGGCCCTGCCTTTATATGAGGATCTCAAATCTAGTTCCCATAGTAGGACCCAAACCCATTTCTCCTGCACCGAACAAGTATTACAATCCCACCCCAAAGGACCCGCAGGCATTTTACATCATCAGCCGTGTGCTCACCACTTCTGCTGAATGTTCTGTTTTCAGTTCCAGCACCCAGAGGCTCTGATTTCTTTCTTTTTATCTTCTTTAGAGTTTGGCTATGTTTTAAAATAGCTTTTCTTGTATTTTATCAAACATTTTTACCTGTGTGTAGTGGAAGGAGGTCAGTAGAAGCCGAGGTCACCACCAGCCCACTGGATCCAGAAAGTATCCTCCTCATGTCTCTATATGGAGCTACCACAGTCAGGGTCTTACTTGTGTCTCCAGTTCCATGTCCTCACAGCGGCCAGAGTGATTCTTTAAAAACATGAGTGAGATCCAGTCATGCTCTTGCTTAAAGCCTTCCAAATGGCTTCCCATTATGTGTTAAATCTGTGCCCCTTCCCTTTTGTGATGGAGGCATGGACTGGCCCTTGTTTATCAGAGTGACTTCCCCTAAGGATGCTGGTGAGATTGACAGGAAGGTGCCAGTGGGCCCAGTTAGAGGACGTGAAGTTTGTTGAGTGGCAGATGGGTGTGAGACCCACAGGAGACTACAGCACAGGCCAGGAGGCCCGGCTCGCCCTGCAGTCGGCGCTGTCTCTGAGCTCTCAGTGCCCAGCGTGTGGCCTTCAGATGTGATGGGGAAGGCAATTCTGACAGAGCAGTTTAGGTTCTCTCCACCCATACTGCATTCTCCTGCTGTTTCAGCTACGGGCCCATTCACTAGATGCAAATAACTGGTATAAAACTACCCCATACCGGGGAGAGAGCTTCCTCCAAGTGAATGAAAGCTCAGGGTCCTAAACAGACTCTAGCTCTGGCCCACCCGAGGGAAGTCACTGAATCTCAGTATCTTGTGGTTATCAGCTCAGCAAGTTTTTGTTCTTATAAAATGTCTCATATCTCTGAGAAAAATCAAAAGAAATTACCGCCACTGTTATTACAGTAACTCTATAATCTACTTAGTGAGGGGAAAGTATTTTATCAGTACAACAAATCATAGTACTCTATATTCTTTAACCAGTTAGTGCTTTGTCTTTTTCTCATTTTCCTTTTCATGAGAAATTAGGGACTCATCAGTAGATAAGACTTCTCTCCATTCCTGGAAATTGCCAAGTGTATCTACTTGTGTTCTCTGCCTGGAGTGTTTTGCCACTAGCTTGTCATAGGGCTGCCTCCGTGTCCTTCAGATCTAGGCCTGTCAGCTCCTCAGAGAGGATGTCCTCTTCATCTCATATGTTTATTTCATTTGTTGCCTTTCATAGCATTTTTTCCATTATGTTATTGTTTTATACATTTTCTTGCCTGCTTCTTTTATTCTCTTCCAGTAGTCTCTAATCTCCCCAGTACCTTTTACAGCATCTCATACACAATATGCTCACAGTAAGTATTTAATAATGAATGGATGAATCATAGCATTGCTAAAAGAGCCAGCTTTGTACAAACTTATACATACTTAAATTTTAACTGGCATCTTTTTGTTATGAATCAAAGTTATTTTTGTATGACAGATAAAAACAGAGGTAACTCTAAGGGTTATGTTTAATTGGTACGTAGACTATATGGTAAGAAAATATTCATTATGTATTAAATCATTTTGTTGGAATCAAATGTTGAAATGCATTTGAAAAATACCGTGTTAACTTATAGTAATATTGGATCTCAATTCGAGTATCATAATAAAAAATCATACCTAAAATGCTTTGTTATACATGTGTAATTAATATATAATATGTATATAAGTTCTTTAGTAACTTGATTAGTTGACATTTCTTATGCTTTATTATTGCCTTTTTAATTTTGATAGCTTACTCTTTACTATTGTTTTTAACATTGTCACTGCCCCCCTCTTTTACTATGTACTTCTTTGACCCTTCAGAAATTGTTTTTAGTTGGACTTATGGAATTTGATGTGTGGCATTTCTTAAATCTTTATGAATTTATTTGATCTTGCTATATCTTAATCCAGTTATAAAGCAGCAGTAACCTATGTATATATATTTTTTTGTTAGGAGTTAGAATATAATGCATGCCAGGTCAGAAATTATTCAAAACTTTTCTAACAATGAGGATGGAATTGAACTGCACTCTTATATCCCACCTGAGAAATGATCAAGCAAAATGAAAAATAAATCATTTTTCTCTTCCTTCTCCCCATTTTTTCATGGAGGATTTAGGTTAGAAAGAGGTCAGGTGATTTGCACGTGTGAGGTGGGAAGAGGGCTTTGGGGGAGGCAGGTTGTGGTGTAGATGTTGAAGAAAAATTTACCTTCCCCAAAGCCTACCAGTCCACTATTTATCCGTGCTAGAGGGGAGAGTGGCTTTCAATGAGTTAGTCCCTTTCCAGTTCTCCATTTAAATAGTGAGACTCTTTGAGATTCAAGCCTGTTTAAAATTGGAAAAACAGAATGTTGTATCAGAAAGGATGGCATGAATAAGAATTATGAAGTGGGCAAACATTTAGAACATCTACCTCATTTACTGAACCATGGATCCTATAAATAAACTTAAAGTGCAGAAATTTCTGGACTGTGTTTTCTCCAGGAAACCCTGGGCTTTATATATATATTTTTGAAAGACATCACCTTGCAGTTGTCCTCTTTTGCCAGCAGGTGGTCTGTATGCACACAGTTGTGACCCCTAGTTGAAAAGGAGATATATTAATAAGTCTTCCTTCCATCCCTTCCATGTCCCCTGCCCTGACTCACACAACACACACACACACACACACACACACACACACACACGTGTAGTTTATACACACTTTTTACCAACTGTGGTGCACACTCTTCTGCCCCTTCCATTGCTCATTTAAGGGTTTATCTTTGAGACTGATATCTGTCAATATGTGAAGAGACTCAAAACTTTTTATGCTCACATAGCATTCCATTGTACAGCGATATCATCATTAAACCAACCCCCATTGACAAATAGTAGGTAGTTTCAATCCTTTTTTTTTAAAGTAAAGTATTATTGATGCACAATCTTAAGACGGTTTTACATGAACAACATTGTGGTTTCAACATTCACCCATATTATCAAGTCCTTCTGCTCCATTGCATTCACTGTCTATGAGCATAGTAAGATGCTATAGAGTCATGACTTGTCTTCTCCTTGCTGTACTGTCTTCCCCGTGACCAGTAGTTTCAATCTTTTGCTGTAACAAACAATGCTGTAGTAAACAAACATGTACGTATGTCACTGCCTGTGTGTGAGTGGCTCTAAATTGTTGAAGGGCTTGGCATCTGTAATCTTGACAGCTGTCACTATGTTGTCCTCCAGAGAAGTAGCCTCATTGATAACACAAGTAGCAGGGTGGGGATAATGCCCGTTTTTCTGCCTGTTTGATAGATGCAAAATGTCCTTTCTCAGAGCAGCCTTTCTCATGCATGCCTCTCATGTGGGCCATGTGGGGCGTCATTTCACACTTTTTACAAGCATTATATTTCATCCTAAGAACTTTCTGTGTATGATTGTTGCTCATTTTTCCACAGCACTGTTGGCATATTTTTCTCACTGGTATGTAGGAGATTATTGCATATTTGTGACATTAGCCCTTGATCTCTGATAATAGTTGGAGTGTTATTTCTTTCTCAGTTTATTCTTATTTTTTGGTATCTATTTAGGGCTAGCCCCTACTATTCTTCTGTTTTATAATTTTCCTAATCATCTGTTTATTCTTCCATATGAACTTGAATTTCAATTTAGGAAGAAGTAAAAGCTCTCTGATCATTGTCATTGTTGTATTTTTAAATTTTCTAATAATGCCTTTTCTCCTTTTTATTATTTTGGTGAACAGGCTTTAAATAGACTCTCCTAGCATAATCCAACACTAGAACACTTTGACCAGCCCTGCTGTTTTCTTCCTGGATAAAGAATTGTGTTAGTCTTCATACTTGCAGATAAGAGGACACAGAAGAATTGAGAAAGACTCAAAGATCGTTCTCATCTAGAGTAATTCCTACTGTGTCCTATTCTAGTAGGCAACAGTTTGCATAACTAAAGTTCCCTTTATGGTTCCAAAATATTTTTTATATAGCAGAGATACTTTTGTCAAACAGAAAATATTAGTCACTTTTTTCAGTAAAAATTTTAATTCTCTTTCAGGGTGGCTTGTGGTGTTTTGGAGGAAATGGACTTCCTTATGCTGAAAGTTTTGGAGAAGTTCCTTCAGCTACAGTGGAAATGTTCTGTTTAGAAGCTTTAGTAAAACATTCTGAGGTAACTTACATTTTCAAAATATGATTTACTCTTTTTGATCACATTGAAAAAAATCATACAAATTGATTCACATAAGGGAAATAATCCTTTTTTGTAAAAGCTTTTTGCTTGTTTTAAAATTTCTGCTTTTCCCCCATCTAATTGTTAGAACTGAGAACCATGATTTAGCACCAGTGCATGAATTTTATTTTCAGCAAGTATTTTGAAAAATGTATTTAATCCTAATTTGCATATAAGAAAGCAACCTCTGGTCTAATTGTGGCATTTACCTTATGAGTTACATTGTCCCTAGTATCTTTCTCAGATTATTAGCAGGTAGTTAATTTCCAGTAAAACATCTGCCAAAGATGTAGCAAGATAGAAAAAAAAGTAAATATTTGGATAACCATACTTTTGAATTTTAACTATAGCATATATCAATGATTTTTTAGCATAATGACTTTTCTATCATGATCATAGTTTGATTTTTTTAAAGAAAAAAGCAATAAACTTGTGGTGCTCAAACATCTGTGCATAAAAATCACCCGGGAAGCATGTTAAATTTTGAACATTTCTTGCTCACCTTTAGCAATTTTAACTTAGTAGGTGTGGAGTTCAGGAATTTACATCTGTAACAGGCTCATAAGTGGTTAATCGTATATCATGAGAAACACCATCCTAGAGATTCTAAACTTTCCAGTTTAATTTTGGGAGCCTTTAGACATGGTCCAAAAGCATGCTGGGCTCTAGTCATCCTTAGTTCCCACTGGTGGCATTAGGATTCAAGCACTGAGCAGTTACTCGTGTTGTAGTTGAAAAGGGAACATGGGAAAATGAGCTTGAGTTTTTGTGACTTATGACTAGTTTCTGAAGCAATAGGTGCATTTTCAGTAGAAAGTACAGTGCATGGAATTTAAAGTTGCCTTTCTAGAAACCTCTCAAGGTAACATATCTCACTTGATAGATGTCTAAAAGGCCTACTTTTACATGCATGTAAAATGTGATAAAATTTAATTGTTTGGAGAAGGAAAAATATTGCATATATGTGATAAATTAGTGATGGCAGAGGTAAGGCCAGGTAGAGTGTAAGGACTTGCTGATCATTCTGTCACCTTAACATTACATTGCATTTCCTCCTTTGACTTTCTTTTATTTTCTTCTCCATTCAACACTCACATCCCTTTTTCTTTTTTCTTTTTACTTGTTCTTTCTCTTTAAACAATTTTCCAACTCCTCAGTTTTAGGACAGCCCCACTGTGAGGGGCACAGACACTACTTATCTCTATCTGGGGGTTCTTGAGCACACACCCAACTCTACCTCTTGCACAGGGGGTTAGTTCCTGTTGTCAGATGGCAGGTTTCTCAAGGATAGAGAACGATTTTTAGCTAGTTTCAAGCCAATCAAAGTATCACTATAAACTGAAAGTGTTCTGCAATAATGATACTGTCAGGTTACCTCCAGCCTTGAGCTAAGCAGAATAACTTTAAGAATAAAAATGTGAGCAGTCCTGATGAGACATACCTTAATTTTTTCAGTGGTTTGGAAACACACTCAGATAGACCGGGTTGCTTATTTAAGCAGAGGTGAGAGTTTTGGGCGGTCTCTCTGGGTCTCTGTTCTTGAGCGGAAGCCACCTGGCTGCCCCACCAGCATGTTATGTCACCTGGTTAGTGAATTTGTACAACATAAAGTGAGCTGTCATTAATTTATTGTGCTAGATACCCACACATTGTGATCAGATTGAAGCAAATGGAGGCTTACAACTACTTCAGAGGCTGTACCAACTTCACAAGGACTGTCCTAAAATACAGAGAAATATAATGCGTATCATTGGAAATATGGCTTTGAATGAACATCTCCATTCTACTATAGTTCGCTCAGGTAATGACTTTATATACTGAGTATCTTGGATTCAGTCCTTTATTCCTCCCCCACCTCCACCTCCATGATACATTAATTTTTCAATAGGTTTAAGACTTTGCTTAGGATTAGTTGGGGTCCTTAGAGCATGTCATTTTAGAAGGGGCAAAGATGTGGATAATCCATACCTCAGATAATTGGTGGGTGGACAGTTACAGGAGAGCAGTTTTTGCCACAATGACCATTTAATTGTTCATATCATCTTTGATATGATAAGGTTACCCAAGAAGCATAGTCAGATTAAAAAGAGGTCCACTGTATAATAAGTGACGTTCTCCCTTGCAACTAATAAATCATTTATAGGCAGATGCTTAAGACCATGGAAATACCCTGCTCCTCATCTGCTGAGAATTCCTGCCTGATCCAGGCTTTATCATGATGTTAACACAGGGGTGATTTCCCACCTGCAGCCCGCCCTCTGCATTTTACGGTGTAGTGGCATTTGGCATTCTGCTGTAGGAAGAGCCCTTTCTTCCCTCTCCACTCCTCCTCTCCCTCCTTTCTCTCTCCTCTCCTTCTTTCTCTCCCTTCTTATCAGTATGGACGTATGGATCCCTATTTTTTAATGGTTTATAACTTACTACTGTACTTAATAATTTAATGCCAGATTGTCTCAGCCTCTGTTAGTTGGAGCCTGGCAAACTGGCTCCTGTGTCTTTGTGATATGCCAACATCATTTTGGGAGGCATTCCTTACTGTCCAGTATAACAGGATGTTCCAGGTGCATTTCTCTGAGGAGTCCTGTTTCCTTTTAGTGGGGGTTGGTTATCTCCTAGGTGTGCTTATTGCTTCTGGGGTATTTTTGCTTCTTGACTCTTTCAGTGGAAAAAGCAAGGTGACATACAAGTATATGTACATATACATACAAATAAATATACATACATTTGTGCATATGCACAGAGCTGGGTCCCAAGAGAGAGCCAGGTATGAGCCCTTTGGCCTGTTATAATCAAGCATTGGAAGTAATTTCTGCTATAATCTTTGATTAGAAGCTAGTCACTAAGGCTAGCTTGTTATTCAGGGAAGGGAATTTAGAACGAGTATAGACTTAGCACCTCTTGATGAGAACAGTATCAAAGAATTTTAATGAAGACATGTTTTAAAATCACTACAATTACTTTCTAATGTAGGTATTTAATGCTGTAAGTTGCTTCTAACTTACATTAGAGGCATCCTGCAAATTGTGAATAAATTGTATTTTCATCATTATTCAGTTTGAAATATTTTCTTATTTCCTTTGTGATCTCTTGTTTCATGGGTTACTTAAAAGAGTGCTGTGTGTTTTACAAATATTAAGGGTTTTCTAGATACCATGTGTTTCTGATCTCTAATTTAATATTCCACGTATTCAGAGAACATACCTTGTAAGATTTTAGTCTCTGGAAGTTCATTGAGACTTATCTGATGGCCCATGTTATGATCTATCTTGGTGAATGTTCTTTGTGCACTTGAAAAGATGAACATTCTGTAGTTGTTGGGTGAAGTGTTCTCCATGTGACAGTTAAACCAAATTGGCCGATAGCACTGCTTAAATCTTCTCTAGATGTACACTGCGCCTTGTCTAGTCCTGTGCGTCCCTGAGAGGCAGATTCAGTTCTTCAGCTCTGATTGTGGATTTGTCTGTTTCTGCCTTTAGCTCTGTTAGCTTTTCCTTCCTGGTGAATTCTTCGTTTTTTCTTATTAAGCGGTGTCTCTATCTCTGGTAGTGCTCCCTTCATTTAAGTCTACTTTGGTGTTAAACTGACCACATTTGCTCTTTCTTAGGCTGCTGTTGGCATTGCAGATTATATCTTTTTTCCTCCTTCTGCTTTCATTTATCTGTGACTTTAGGCATAAGTTCATCTTTTATGGACAGCATATAGTTACATCGTTTTTAAAAAGCCCAGTTGCAGTACCCTTGAGCCGAGTGTTTCATCTCTTCACCTCTAACTTGTTGTTGATCTTGCTTGGTTTTGCCTAATGTCTTCCTCCCTTTTTGTCTCCTGTTTCTTCTTTGTTTTCTCCTTTACTGATATTTTTGGGCCACATGAATACTTTTTACATTCTATTCTTTCTCCTCTTATGGTTTCTCATGCAATGTTTTTTGTGTAATTTTTTCGTGGTTGTATCTTTATCACAGTCTATCTTGAATTAATATTATACCATTTGGTATATACTGTGAAATTCTTACACCAGTAAATTCAGCTCACGCTCCCTGCCATCCTTTGCAGTATTGTCATCATGTAGTTTACTCCTACATGTTATAGTCTTTAAAACATATTGCTATTTGTAACTGGCAGGTGATTTTTATTTTTTTAAAGAATATAAGAAAAAAAGTCTCTTCCATTTACATATTTGTAATCTCCAGTGCTCTTCTTTACTGTGTATCAACATTTATATCTGATAACATTTCCCTTCAGCCTAAGACCTTGGTCTGCTGGCAACAAATTCTCTCACTTTCCTTTTTCTGAAAGTGACTTTACTTCGCCTTTATTTTATTATCTAGGAAAAGATGTTTTCCATGGATTAAAATTCTTTGTTGACAGTGTTGTTTTTTTCTGTCAATACTTTAAAAATGTGATTCCATTCTCTCCTGACATCCGTTGTCTGATGAGAAGTTTTCTTATTCCCACCTTTGTTCTCCTATATGTAATATGTCTTTTTTTTCTTTAAGACTTTTATGTTTGATTTTCAGTGATTTGTCTATGAAGTGCTTGGCTGTCTTTTTTATGTTAACCTGCTCAGGGGCCATTGAGCTGACGGAATCTGTTGGTTGATGTTTTTGACCCAATTTGGTCACTTTCCAGCTGGTATATCTTCAAATACATTTTCTGTCCCCTTTTATCTCTTCTGTTTTTCTGGGACTTCGATTATGTATATTAGGTCTCTTAGTCCTGTTCCACAGTTCATTGAGAATCAGTTCATTTCTTTTAAAATTGCTTTTCTCTGTGCTTTACTTTGGATAATTTCTGTTTACTTACCTTCAGTTTCACTAATGGAATAGATACTTGGTCAGATCAATATTTTACAAAAAAAAAAAAAAGATCGCCCTTTCCTTAACTGAAACCAAATCTGGCTCTACCCCTGGCTCCTCCATCCTCCTGGGGGATTACAGTATATACGGGGCAGCCCACTAAGCACTCTGGCCTCCTCTCAATTCCTTGACTTCTCATCTTCACTGACTTCCTTCTCTGCTCCTGAGTGGTCTGGTACTCCGCCCATGCCATATCTTGGACCTCGTCAATGCCTGAAACCGCTTCACTTAAACAATCAGTAGTTCCACTTCTCTGAGCATGTCCTCCTCTCATTCAAGCTTGTTTTTACATCTACTCCCACAATGACTGGTTTTCTTCTCTACCAGAATCTTCTACCCACCAACCCCTTTATTTTCTCCCAGTCCATCACAGTCTCTTTATAGTCACTTCCCTCCTGATGGAGCATATGTTCCATGATCCATCATTTCAATAACATTCTTTCCCCTTCTATCCTCGCACACCCTTGGTCAAGACCCCAATGCTAAATAAAGCCTATTGCCCTTCTTCCGTGGCTGGACATCCACTCACTGCAGGTCGGCTGTCGGTGTGCTTATGAGATCAGCAAATGAAAGGACCTTCAGCATTGCTCAGCAGTCACGTTTCTCCAGCCAACGTGCCTTCACATTCTCAATGACGACCATTAAAACCTTCTCTACTTTCCTCAAGCCTCGCACAAATTCCCTTTCTCTCAGCAGATGACCATGACCTCTCCTCCTACTTCAGTGAGATAACCAAACACAAAGTAGAGGAAGATACCAAAAACAAAAACCTAAAGTCGCCCCATATCCTCCTGAATTTCCAGCCTCTCTCTCTCCTCCATTTTATAGCTAAATTTTTGAAAGACTTAACTGTATTTTCTTTTTGCTCAGCCCCCATTACTCCAGTTTGAATTCTGCCACCTTAACCCTGTTTTATTTTTTTCCTCAGGCATCCTGTCTCTTTACCTGTTTATATATATGTTTTTATTAATCTTAATAGTATAAAATCTGTAACTCTTTGCCATTCAGATTACAAAAGCTGGAAAACTAATAATAATATCCATGGTTGGTGAAGGTGTGTGAAAACTGGCCCTCTCATATACTATTGGTGGGGTCGTAAATGAATCCATTTTTTTGACAGGCACTTAGTAGTATCATGGTATATACAAGAACGCATATACCATTTGACCTAGTAATAATACTGCTGGGAATATCGCCTACCTAAATAGTCATATAGTCATAGGTGTTCTTAAAGATTGTGTATAAATCTTATATCATAATATAATATGTCAACATTATGTGTGTGTATATATATATATATATAGTAATATAAATACTAAAGAAAGACACAAGTTTTCCAAGGGGTATTTGATGTTACATAAATGGTAAAGCATCTCAGACATTATGAAAATATTTTGTCAACTGAAAAATACCAGACAAATGGTTTGTGCCATGCTTTCTCTTTTGCTTCCTTCCTTGTGATTCTATTAAAAATAGTCATATTTTTGGACATACCAATTATGTACTTGTATATTTGTATTGGTAGAATTGGAAAGCATTATCTTATTATGGTAAAGCATTCTTTAATGACTTTGAAGAGGAATTTTCTGATATTACACATTTGAATATTAAAGAACTGTTGGGTCTGCAACTCCCTTTGGAATATTAAACCTTGGCCTCCTGGCACCACAATGATTCTTAAGGCCTTTGCCGCCGAGACTGGGGGGAGGACATGGGAACAGCTGCTCCCTATGGAGCACCTGCAGGCGTGGTAAAAGGTAGTTTTTATAGATTAATTCATTAGAACCTTCTTGCAGCTCAGAGGAGCCAAGAAACTTAACTGAGGTTCCACAGCAGGTAAGAGGGGGACAGAAATTTGAGCCCAAGTCTCTCTGACCACAGGCCGTGTTCTGTCTTAAATTACATAAATAACACACAGATAGATTCTCACTGTAAATACTTCAGAGAACATACTCACAGCATAAAAGTTAAACTCATCCTTTTACAGAGCTCTTTCCAACTCCCCCCAAGAGCTAATGACCATTTCTTAGTTTGGTGCCTCTTCCCAGGGTGTGTGTGTGTGTGTGTGTGTGTGTGTGTGTGTGTGTACTACATGCATATTTATGCACATAAATACATTGTTTTAAACAAAAAAATAAATGAAATCATATGCATGTAGTATTGCTCTGTCTCCTTGTAAAAAATAATTTTTCCTCCCAGACTCCCAGGTTTTACAGATTTGTGTCTATCAAGCAGGCTCATTATTAAGAAATAATTTCCTCATGCCTATTAAATGATGTGAATGTGAGTGCCAATCAAGGTGAAATAACTAGTATTAACTCACTGGTCTAATATTAAATTCTTGCTAAGAGCAAAATATCTTTTCTTACTGTTTATAGACTTATCTCTAGTAATTGCAACCTCTCTTTAAATGTTTCCTTGGATATGACATATTCAAAAAAATTGTAGATAGTATATTATTTGCAAGTTATTTATAGCTTATACACAATTATGTAACATGTAAAATATACTGCCATATTATTTTATTTATGAATTGGGATTAAATAGGCAATCCAAATTCAAATTTAAAGGTTTTTTACAAAATGTCTGGTCAAATGTTAAACCTTTGTTAATTTCCCAAGTAAAGAAAATGGCTCTTGAACCCCTCCTGCCTTCTTTGGGATCCTTCTGGAGTACCGGGCAGGCGACATCACGGTATTGTACTGTGGGACCCAGAGGACTAGGGAAGATGAATTGGTAGGGCTCTCTGTGAGGACAGATGCTGGAGTTTGCCTTCCTCCCATCATTTTCAGTTTGAAACCTCTGAAAAAGGTGAGATGGAGAGTCAGTATTTAGTGGGTATGTTCTTTTCACCAGGCTGGGTTTCCATTCTGGCAGAAGCAATGAAGTCTCACCACATTATGAAGGCCTCACATGCCACCAAAACCCTGGCTAACCTAGACCGAGAGACAATACAAGAAAAATACCAGGATGGCGTGTACGTGTTGCACCCTCAGTACCGCACAAGGTAAGAAAGCAGAGCAGTTGCATTGTCCCCTGGGGACATAAAGCCTAGAGGGCTTAACATTTTATTTCTGCATAACTCAGATAAGTTAAATCTGATACTTTATACTGACACAATTTTTCCAGAATAATCTTGGAAGAATTGTAGACTGTTGTGAGAGTATGGAACCAGCTAGATCATCAGGGCTGTCTTACACCCAGGGCTTACCTTCAGAAAGGTTGCATTCACTCTTTATAATGTGGCCCACTTAACCTCTGTAATTCATAGTTTTGCTTTGTTTCATTTCATTTTTCATGTAGATCTGAGTTAATAACTGATTTAGATTGTAGAGGTCGGTATGAATGGGAAGAACATAGGACATTTATATTACATGCAGACAGCTGTATTATCCTACAACTTAAGGGACTGGAGAAAGTTTGTACCACGTATAAAAGCATGCACCAGAAAGAAAAAGTTGAAATAAATTTGAATTATGCTCCTTCTCATGGTTATTTCTGCTCACTATTTCCAATTTTATCATTGCTGAGACAATAAATCTAGAAAAGAACCACAATGAAAAAGTTATGTAATTTCTTAGATTTATGTCTGGAACTTTAATACCTCAGAAAATACAAACTATTTTTTTTTATTTGAAAAACAGATTGCCTGGTTAATCCCAATTTGTAAATAAAACAATACAATAATGTATTTTTAAGTATTGCATAGTTGTGCATACACTATAAAAAGCTTGCAAGTAATATACTATCTACAATTTTTTTAAATGTCATATCCAAAGAAAAAAGTTACTTTAAAATTTCATTTGCTCTGTTTCTGATAAACATTTTCCTTGATAAATTTTTTTAAATTCATTTTGGTATCATTAATCTACAATTACATGTGCAATATTATGGTTATTAAACTACCCCCTTCATCAGGTCCCCCCCACCAACCCCATTACAGTCACTGTCCATCAGCATAGTGAGATGCTATAGAATCACTACTTGTCTTCTCTGAGATGTACAGCCCTCCCCGTGCCCCCACCAACATTACATCTGCTAATCGTAATCCCCTTTTTCCCCCCATCCCTCCCTTCCCACCCATCTTCCCCAGTCCCTTTCCCTTTGGTAATTCTTAGTCCGTTCTTGGGTTCTGGGAGTCTGCTGCTGTTTTGTTCCTTCAGTTTTTTTCTTTGTTCTTATACTCCACATATGAATGAAATCATTTGATACTTGTCTTTTTCGGCTTGGCTTATTTCACTGAGCATAATACCCTCTAGCTCCATCCATGTTGTTGCAAATGGTAGGATTTGTTTTCTTCTTATGGCTGAATAATATTCCATTGTGTATATGTACCACATCTTCTTTTTCCATTCATCTACTGATGGACACTTAGGTTGCTTCCATTTCTTGGCTATTGTAAATAGTGCTGCGATAAACATAGGGGTGCCTCTGTCTTTTTCAAACTGCGCTGCTGCATTCTTAGGGTAAATTCCTAGGAGTGGGATTCCTGGGTCAAATGGCATTTCTATTTTGAGTTTTTTGAGGAACCTCCATACTGCTTTCCACAATGGTTGAACTAATTTGCATTCCCACCAGCAGTGGAGGAGGGTTCCCTTTTCTCCACATCCTCACCAACATTTGTTGTTGTTTGTGTTTTGGATGTTGGCCATCCTCACTGGTGTGAGATGATATCTCATTGTGGTTTTAATCTGCATTTCTCTGATGATTAGCAATGTGGAGCATCTTTTCATGTGCCTGTTGGCCAACTGGATTTCTTCTTTGGAGAAGTGTCTATTCATGTCCTCTGCCCATTTCTTAATTGGATTATTAGCTTTTTGTTTGTTGAGGTGTGTGAGTTCTCTATATATTTTGGATGTCAACCCCTTATCGGATATGTCATTTATGAATACATTCTCCCATACTGTAGGATGTCTTTTTGTTCTACTGATGGTGTCCTTTGCTGTACAGAAGCTTTTCAGCTTGATATAGTCCCACTTGTTCATTTTGCTTTTGTTTCCCTTGCCCAGGGAGATATGTTCATGAAGAAGTCGCTCATGTTTATGTCCAAGAGATTTTTGCCTCTGTTTTTTTCTAAGAGTTTTATGGTTTCATGACTTACATTCAGGTCTTTGATCCATTTTGAGTTTACTTTTGTGTATGGGGTTAGACAGTAGTCCAGTTTCATTCTCTTACATGTAGCTGTCCAGTTTTTCCAACACCAGCTGCTGAAGAGGCCGTCATCTCCCCATTGTATATCCAAGGCCCCTCTATCAAATATTAACTGACTGTATATGTTTGGGTTAATGTTTGGATTTTCTATTCTGTTCCACTGGTCTGTGGGTCTGTTTTTGTGCCAATACCAAATTGTCTTGATTACTGTGGTTTTGAAGTAGAGCTTGACGTCAGGGAGCATAATTCCCTGTTTTATTCCTCCTTCTCAGGATTGCTTTGGCTATTCAGGTTCCATATGAATTTTAGAATTATTTGTTCCAGTTCATTGAAGAAAGCTGATGGTATTTTGATAGGGATTGCATTGAATCTGTAGATTGCTTTAGGTAGTATAGCCATTTTGACAATATTTATTCTTCCTAGCCAAGAGCATGGGATGAATTTCCATTTCTTAGTGTCCTCTTTCATTTCTCTTAGGAGTGTCTTGTAGTTTTCAGAGTACATGTCTTTCACTTCCTTTGTTAAGTTTATTCCTAGGTACTTTATTCTTTTTGATGCAGTTGTGAATGGAATTGTTTTTCTGATTTCTCTTTCTGTTAGTTCATCGGTAGTGTATAGGAAAGCAACAGATTTCTGTGTGTTAATTTTGTATCCTGCAACTTTGCTGAATTCAGGTATTAGTTCTAGTAGTTTTGGAGTGGAGTCTTTAGGGTTTTTTATGTACAATATCATGTCATCTGAAAATAGTGACAATTTGACTTCTTCTTTACCAATCTGGATGCTTTGTATTTCTCTGTTTTGTCTGATTGCCGTGGCTAGGACCTCCAGTACTATGTTGAATAACAGTGGAGAGAGTGGGCATCCTTGTCTTGTTCCCGATCTTAGATGAAAAGCTTTCAGCTTCTCACTGTTAAGTATGATGTTAGCTGTGGGTTTGTCATATATGGACTTTATGATGTTGACGTACTTGCCGTCTATACCCATTTTGTTGAGAGTTTTAATCATGAATGGATGCTGAATTTTGTCAAATGCTTTTTCAGCATCTATGGAGATGATCATGTGGTTTTTGTTCTTCTTTTGTTGATGTGGTGGATGATGTTGATGGATTTTCGAATGTTGTACCATCCTTGCATCCCTGGGATGAATCCCACTTGATCATGGTGTATGATCCTCTTGATGTATTTTTGGATTCGGTTTGCTAATATTTTGTTGAGTATTTTTGCATCTACGTTCATCAGGGATATTGGTCTATAATTTTCTTTTTTGGTGAGGTCTTAGCCTGGTTTTGGTATAAGAGTGATGCTGGCTTCATAGAATGAGTTTGGAAGTATTCCATCCTCTTCTATATTTTGGAAAATTTTAAGGAGAATGGGTGTTATGTTATTTCTTCTTTATATGTCTGGTAGAATTTAGAGGTGAATCCATCAGGTCCGGGGGTTTTGTTCTTGGGTAGTTTTTTGATTACCGATTCAATTTCATTGCTGGTGATTGGTCTGTTTAGTTTCTCTGTTTCTTGTTTGGTCAGTTTTGGAAAGGTATTTTTCTAAGAAGTTGTCCATTTCTTCTAGGTTTTCCAGCTTGTTAGCATATAGCTTCTCATAATATTCTCTTATAATTCTTTGTATTTCTGTGGGGTCCATCTTTATTTTTCCTTTCTCATTTCTGAATCTGTGTATGTGTGTAGATTCTCTTTTTCTCTTAATGAGTCTGGCTAGGGGTTTATCTATTTTGTTTATTTTTTCAAAGAACCAGCTCTTGGTTTCATTGATTTTTCTATTGTTTTATTCTTCTCAATTTTATTTATTTCTTCTCTGATCTTTATTATGTCCCTCCTTCTGGTGACTTTGGGCCTCATTTGTTCTTCTTTTTCCAATTTCAGTAACTGTGTCTTTAGATTATTCATTTGGAAATGTTCTTCTTTAAATAGGTCTGGATTGCAATATACTTTCCTCTTAGAACTGCCTTTGCTGCATCCCACAGAAGTTGTGGCTTTGTGTTTTTGTTGTCATTAGTCTCCATATATTCTTTGATTTCTGTTTTGATTTGGTCTTTCACCCACTGATTAATTAGGAGAATGTTGTTAAGTCTCCATGTATTTGTGAGCCTTTTTGTTTTCTTTCTAAAATTTATTTCTAGTTTTATACCTTTGTCATCTGAGAAGTTGGTTGGTAGAATTTCAATATTTTTGAAATTACTGAGGTTCTTTTTGTGGCCTAGTATGTGGTCTATTCTGGAAAATGTTCCATGTGCACTTGAGAAGAATGTGTATCCTGTTGCCTTTGGGTGTAAAGTTCTGTAGATGTCTGTTAGGTCCATCTGTTCTAGTGTGTTGTTCAGTGCCTCTGTGTCTTATTTTCTGTCTGGTTGATCTGTCCTTTGGAGTGAGTAGTGTGTTGAAGTCTCCTAAAATGAATGCATTGCTTTCTATTTCCTCCTTTAATTCTGTTAGTATTTGTTTCACATATGCCGGTGCTCCTGTGTTGGGTGCATATATATTTATAATGGTTATATTTTCTTGTTGGACTGACCCCTTTATCATTATGTAATATCCTTCTTTATCTCTTGCTACTTTCTTCGTTTTGAAGTCTATTTTGTCTGATACAAGTACTGCAACACCTGCTTTTTTCTCTTTGTTGTTTGCTTGAAATATCTTTTTCCTTCCCTTCACTTTTAGTCTGTGTATATGTTTGGGTTTGATGTGAGTCTCTTGTAAGCAGCATATAGATGTGTCTTGCTTTTTTATCCATTGTGTTACTCCGTGTTTTTTGATTGGTGCATTCAGTCCATTTACATTTAGGGTGATTATCGATAGATATATACTTATTGTCATTGCTGGCTTTAGATTCGTGGTTACCAAAGTTTCAAGGGTTGCTTCTTTACTATCTAACAATCTAACTTAACTTTCTTGTTAAGTTATTGTAAACACTGTCTGATGTTTCTTTATTTCTCTCCCTTTTTATTCTTCCTCCTCCATTCTTTATATACTGGGTGTTTTATTCTTTGCCTTTAGTTAGTATTTGGATGGTCTGCTTTCTTTGCTATGATTTTATTTTCTCTGGTGACATCTTTTTAGCCTTAGGAGTGCTTCCCTCTAGAGCAGTCCGTTTAAGATATCCTGTAGAGGTGGTTTATGAGAGGCAAACTCTTTCAGCTTTCACTTGTCTGGAAATTGTTTAATCCCTCCATCACATTTAAATGATAATCGTGCTGGATACAATATTCTTGGTTCGAGGCCCTTCTGTTTCATTATGTTAAATATATCATGCCATTCTCTTCTGGCCTGTAAGGTTTCTGTTGAGAAGTCTGATGATAGTTTCATGGGTTTTCCTTTGTAGGTGATCTTTTTTCTCTCTCTAGCTGCTTTTAATACTCTGTCCTTATCTTTGATCTTTGCCATTTTAATTATTATGTTTCTTGGTGTTGTCTTCCTTGGGTCCCTTGTGTTGGGATATCTGTGGGCTTCCGTGGACTGCAAGACTATTTCCTTCCCCCGCATGGGGAAGTTTTCAGTAATTATTTCTTCAAAGACACTTTCTATCCCTTTTTCTCTCTCTCCTTCCTCTAGTACTCCTATAATGCGTATATTGTTCCGTTTGGATTGGTCACACAGTTCTCTTAATATTCTTTCATTCCTAGAGATCCTTTTATCTCTCTCTGCCTCAGCTACTCTGTATTTCTGTTCTCTGATTTCTATTCCATTAACAGTCTCTTGCATCTCGTCCAGTCTGCTGCTAAGCCCATCGACTGCTTGTCTAATTTCTGCATTGTCTTTTCTCACTTCCCTCACTTCCTCCCTCAGCTCTTGCATATTTCTCTGTAGATCCATCAGTATGGTTATGACTTTTATTCTGAATTCTTTTTCAGGAAGATTGTGCATTTCCATCCCTTCAGACTCCCTCTCTGGTGTCTGAGTCTGGATTACCTTTGTTTGTACCATATTCCTCTGTCTTTTAATGGCGATAGAAGTGGTCACTGGTAGGTGCCACGTATGTCAGCTGGCCTATTTAAGACTTAAAAAAAAAGAAAAGAAATTAAAAAGAAGGAAAGAAGAGAAAGAAAAGAAAAGAATAGAGAAGCGAAAAAAACAAAAAGAAACACCAAGAAAAACAAAAAAACAAAGAAATGCCCACCAGGAGTAGATTTTGTGAGGATGCTGTAGGTGGCGCTGTTGCCCCACTATTCCACAGCTGCGGCTGCGCTGCTCCGCAGGGCCCTGTGTATCTCTGACTGGGACGGGAACGAATGGGAGGTTGCTGATCTCTGTGGAAAGTCTCAGCAGGTCTACTTTTTCCCAGTTGCCAGCCAAGGGGTCTGAAATTCCTCAGGACTCCCAGCCTGCTCGGCTGAGTGTGCTAGGACAATCCTTCTCCTCCGTTGGGCCCCTGTCTCTTTAAGAGTGCTAAAAAAAGTACATGCTTTTCTTTTGTCCCGGTGAGCCGGCTGCGAGGACCTGGTGCGTTCCCTGGCTCAGATCCTGGACCCTCTGTCTCTCCAATCTCTGATACACCGTGCGATGTGTGTCAGCGCTTCCGGCGCAGATCACCAGGGCTGGTTATTTCATGGGCCTGTACTTCCACTCTCTCTCGGCTCTGAATCCTCTCCTCCCGCCAGTGTGCTGGGGTGGAGAAGTGCTCGGGTCCTGCTGGGATGCAGCTCCGTATCTTACCCGCCTCACGGGGTGCCAAGTCCTCTCGGGTGTAGATGCAGGCTGAGTGCTGTCCTGTATCTTCTGGTCTCTCCTTTAGGAATAGTTGTATTTGTTGTATTTCCATAAATATATATGGTTTTGGGAGGAGATTTCCACTGCCCTGCTCACGCCGCCATCTTGCTCGAACTCCGATGCATGGATTCTCCTTGATAAATTTTTAAAACTCCCTCATGCATACTTAAACCATAGTATCATATTTGTATTTAAATTGACTCATGGAATATTCCCGTGGAGTTCTTTGGAGTTCATCTAATGACACCTGTCACTTCACTGAGCACTAAACTCATTACAGTTGATTTTGTTTGGGCTGCTGGCAGTTATGTCCCTGTTTTTACAGAGCGCGCTGCGAGCACACTCCTCTGTCTTCACCTGAACTCCTCTTAGGGCTCCCCAGCAAGCCCGCGCTTACAAAGCTTGCCTTAAGGAAGTTCTGCTTTATGTCACGGAAACCTGCTAGGCACCGTCCATGAAGAATGAGCGTAGATACCTCTCAAAGCAATAACGCATTTGTTTGGCTTCTTTTCTGCCTCTCTCCCCTCTTAGTCAGCCCATTAAAGCAGATGTCCTTTTCATTCATGGCCTTATGGGAGGAGCATTTAAGACGTGGCGCCAGCAGGACAGTGAGCGGGTTTTGCCTGAAAATATTTCAGATGAGGCCAGGTATACAACATGCTGGCCCAAGGTAAGGAAGCAGCTTACTCTGTCTGGGAGGCCACCTTTCCCTGGCACTGCAGCAGCCCTAGCTGCTGACACCCTCATTCATTGTGATCTGCTTATTATTAATCTCTTTTTTACTGGGGTTTTTTCCTTGCAGTTTTTCTGTCCCTCAGGGACACTTGTAATAAATTAGATGATGCAGTATGTTACAGGGTGCAATCTATAACTCTAAAAGAATATTCTATTAAGTAAAAATAGGGCAAGGACCAGTGTTTTTTCACTCCCTTTAAAAGTATAATACAATAAATATCATATTCATAATGGTTTAATAATTATAAAAATACTTTGAAGAAATAATTCTGCTTTGGATCTCCTTGATATTATTTCTTAGAGAGCCTTAACTCTGTCATGAATTCACTGAAAGGAATTTAAACCTCAGTGAAAATTAATGCTGCATGTATGTGTAGTTTCCCAGGTTTTGTCCCACTGGTGCTCATTCACCTTCACGAAGGCTTATCAGGCAGAGAGAATGGTTTTCACTTCTTGGTGGCACTGAAGTATGGAGGTGACAAGAGACCCTGGGACCACAGAGACAGAACTGTGGCTAACTGTAATTAGTATCTGAGTTCTCAGGTCGAATCTCTAACCAACAGACTATACTGTCTGCCCTCATAACTTTCTATTAAATGCTTAAAAAAAAAAGCCAATTTGATCTAGACTCTAAAAATTCTCTGCTTTTGGCTACAGCAGATTAAAACTGAGAATATTCTCATCAAACTTGCTTTGGCCTCATGCTGTATTGATACCACCTTGTGGCCAGAGACATTAAAAGATAAAATGCTGGAATTGATTTTCTAGTCACCTTTAAACTTTATTCCAGTGCAATCTTTAGCCATCAATATTACAAGAGGCCTTTAGTTACAAATTTCAATTACTAGGAAATGACTGGGGCACTGGAAATTCATATATGCCCTTTTGTACCTTTTATTTACATAGACATGGTTAGCAAGAGATTTTCCTGCTCTCCGAATTATATCTGTGGAGTATGACACCAGCCTTAGTGACTGGAGAGCAAGGTGCCCTGTGGAAAGGTAACGGGAAAATGGGCTGGGAGGAAGGGCGAGACTCCAGGCTGCAAGCGGACCTTCTGGGGTAGAGGGGACTTTTGATGCCACAGACAGGATTTTTCTTAAAAAAACTAGCCCAGTCTTCTTTCTTTTCCTCCTAAGTGGAGTTAGCAACAAACGATGAACTAGTACAAGACTTAGGTATAGTGTTAACGTTGGGCTTCTAACATGGTTCACTTACAGCTCTTCTAATAGTTAATGATCGTTTTCTTTGACAAAGTGCCCTTTACTCCTGGACGTAAACATGAGGCTCTTTGCCTCTGTGCTCGCAAGCATACTGGCTAAAGGAAGCAAAGGAGAAGATGCTGAGCAACGTAGGTTCCCTGTGCCACTTGTCCGTCATGTGTGTCGATTGTATATAGAGGAAGGACCTAGTCTTCGGCTGATTCTACCTTTGACTCACTGTGCAATCACAGACAAGTCATTTAACTTACTGGGAAGTGTGGTCTGTAAATGGAGAGAGTTGGTCTGAATCAGGGTTAGCAAGCTGAGCGTCGTCATCTCTGGTTGGGCCCCACGTAGTGCCAGAGGAAGGGTGCTGAGGGCTTGTGGGCAAGACCCCAGGACTCTCTCCTATTTCACCCAGAGGAGCTCTGACAAACCTTTACAGGGAAGCCCCGTTTTACTGTGCTCTACTGTACTGTACTTTGCAGATGCTGCTTTTTGTGGCAACACTGTAAGGGAGCAAGACTGTCAATGCCATTTTTCCAACAGCATTTGCTCACTTTGTGTCTCTGTGTCACATTTTGGTGACCCCACAATAAGGTTGACACCTGAACAATGCGGGGGTGAGGGCCACCAATCCCCCATTCGCTTGAAAATCCACATGCAGCTTTTGACTCCACGAAACCTTAATTACTAAGAGACTGCTGTTGACCACAAGCTGACCTTACTGATAACTGTTGATTAATGCATATTTTGTATTTCTTATAAAGTAAGCTAGAGAAAATGTTTTTTCAACTTCTCACAAACTCAAAAAATTTTCCAATATATTTATTGAATAAAATCCATGTATGAGTGGACCACAGTTCAAACACATGTTGTTTAAGGGTTAGCTGTGTTTCAGACTTTTTCATTATTATTTGTTAAGTTGATCTGTGATCAGTGATTATGTGACTTGCTGAGGGCTCAGATGATGGTTAGCATTTTTTAGCAATGAAGTCGTTTTTGATTAAGATATGGTACGTTGTTTTTCAGATATAATGCTAATGCACACTTAATAGACTATGGTGTAGTGTAAACATGGCTTTTATATGCACTGGGAATCAAAAATTCACTCTGTGCTTTATTGTGGCGGTTTTGAACCAACCCCGCCAGGGCCCTGAGGTGTGCCTACATTTTGAAGAAAGGATTCTACAGATAAATAGTTTGAAACTATTAGACTAGATAGTTTTAAAGTTCCCTTTTAGTTTTAAAATTACTTGTTTGAATTCTCTGTTTCTAATAGCTTTCTGGTATTTCTAAATAAACCAAGATGATGAAAGCTTAATGTTTGCAGCATTAATACAAGTAGAATTAAGTTGCAGTGACAACTGATTTCATGTAGGGGAACTCACAAGAGACATGGTTTCATTGTCAGTCCATGTGATGAGCAAGTACACATGTCCTGAGTGGCGGGGGCAGTTGGTGTGAGACCCAAGTGTAATCTGCAAAAACTGCCAGACATATACTAGATGCTCAAACACTGCTTATTTAGTAAATGAATGGCTCATTCAAGGCCTTGATATTCCCAATTGTTCTAGTGTGGCTAAGTTAGCAATAGGGAAAGAGCAGTTACAGACATCTAGACAATAGGGGTATATCTGACTCCAAAATGTAGTATGTAGTATTGGTCCAGTAAACAAAAGTTCTTGCCTTAAGAAATTGGATAGCAAAATTTGGTGGGGGGGCGATCAATAGCCTCCTGTCATGCCTGCTGTTTTCATTTTGTTCAGAAAGTCCATTGCATTCAGGAGCAACGAACTTCTTAGGAAGCTCAGAGCTGCTGGTGTTGGGGATAGGCCAATGATTTGGGTATCACATAGCATGGGAGGTAAGTGTGTTTCATTTTTGTGAGTGAGCATTGTTGAGAGTATTGTCAGCTGGCGGGGCTAACCTAAGTTACTGCAGGTCTGTTTTACTTAATAGCTGCCCTCTTCCCCCTAAATTAATGTTTTTGGCTATGACTAGGAGTTTTGAATTACTGTTCTCCCTCCATGCTACTTGTTTTTCTAGAAGAAGACAACCAGCAGCAAACTGTGTGTATGGCAACTTCATGCTTTCACGCAGTGATACTGAACAAGCAGCAGAGGCAGCTGGGGCTTATATAAGCCTGACTTGCAGATATCCTCAGCAGCCCTGGCTGGTCCCCACCTCCCTTTCTTCTGCACCAGCACCCACAGCCCAGCCTGCAGAGGCAGAGGCCTGATCCCAGGTGTCTGTTCCTCAGGTCCCAGTGCTTGCTTGCTAAGACATCTGCTCCTCCTAGGCCATGTCCTTGCCCCAGTTCTGAATTTTCACCATCCACCTTGCAGAGGGCCTTTCTGCATCATCTTGGCCTGTATCTGATGACACACTCAGGATTGCTGACTTGAAGTCAGGGCTTGTTGCTGAAAGGTGGATGTCGCCTTTTGTGTCCTCAAAGATCTGCTGTCACCATCTACATGAGCTTTGTGTGTGACTGAGCTCCAGGCCTGGGCTGCGGGGTGGAAGAGGTGGTGCTTTTCCTAAGTGCATTTTCCCACAGGAGCTTTGTTTTCCATTGGTGATAAGCTCTATGGGACTCCGTGTTTTTGGGTATTAGTATTGACCTAAGCAGTGGTCGGTAGCAGGCCACTGTGGGCAGGATGGGAGACTAGCAGCTGAATAGTCTCCTCACTGATGGACACCCACATGGCACAGCCTCACATTCCTTCTATGGGACAGCGCGGCTTGGTATCAGACCTGCCTTACAAATGAGCTGCTAGAATCTTACCTGCTTGTAGGCTTGTCTGTGTCTTCTAGAGGATCAGCAGTATTATCAAGTGCTAATACTTTAAGGCCATGTGCATTAGACTGTAGATAATTATTGTTTAAATTTTTTTTAAAGAAAGCATCTTTTTCTTCTGTGTATCTTGTTTTACTTTTTTTTTTATAATGGAGGGAAGGAAGATAGCTATGCATTGTTTTTCTTTCTGCTCTGTGGCTAGGTCTTCTTGTCAAAAAGATGCTGTTGGAATCCTCTAAGAAGCCAGAAATGAACACTGTTATAAACAATACCAGAGGAATAGTGTTCTACAGTGTTCCTCATCATGGATCCCGTCTGGCTGAATACTCTGTTAATGTTCGCTATCTTCTCTTTCCCTCTTTGGAAGTCAAAGAACTCAGCAAGGGTAATACTTTTTCTGTCATGAAGGGCATTGGGATTGTATGAACATCGGTTACACAGGAGAAAGAGAAAAAGACCATTTCATATGATCTCATTCTATTATTTGTGTATGAATTGTGTTTATCATGTAAAATTTTTATTTTGGGCTTGATTTTTCTTTGGTGCCTTCCCTTTTTGTTCTTAAGCCATTATTTGTTCAATAACAATTTTAATACTATCTTAAGTATTATTCCAAATTACTAATAAGCTGCTTTTTCCATGAGTTTGGAAAATGAACTGTTAAAATGTAAATGAAGTTTTAAGATGTTCAGGATATTAATTATAAACCAACTATATTTGTCTGTTTAAGAAGCACTTTCTCTTTTTCTGGAACACTTGTTAATCACAATTTGGAGCCCCTGGCTTGAGCCTTAATATGCCAGTTGTCCTTTTGCTCAGATTTTCTCTTTTCTGCTTTATAGACAGTTAACTTGAATTTTTTTTTGCAAACTTTATTTCCACAAGCTCTTTCTTCTCTGATCCATTATCTTTGAAATCACTCTGAAGATACTCATTAGAGGTTTCTCTTCAGGTTGCTCTCTGTTCCATCACTAAGCTCTTTCTTCTGTGCTCAGGCGCCCTGTTGGCCCGCTGGCTCTGTCTCCCTGGCCTTAGGCTTCTTCCTGTTGCCGCCTGGGCTCATTGGTTGTTGCCCTTTCCTCTTGGAAGCTGGGGGACAGGATGGGGTGGGAGCCCTGTGCTTGCAGACAGGCTTCTTGAAGGGAGAGTAGTGGGGGGTTGCCAGCACACTGGGGGACCCCCAAGTCCCACACACTGCTCTGCCCTAGGTAGTGGGGGAAAGCGCTCCCTCTGACTGCCGCCTTTCCGCTCTGGGTTGGTTCCAGCTTTGGGGGTTTCTTCACTCTCATCTTCATGGCTTCTTAGGAAGGAGAGAAGCCACCATCTTGAATCAGAACCCTAATGTCCTCTCTAAGTTTGGAAGATTTAATGCATTTTATTATGAATTGGGTATACAGAACTTGTCACAACGGTGTTTCCTATAATTTTGCAGATTCCCCTGCACTTAAAACACTACAGGATGACTTTCTGGAGTTTGCTAAAGACAAAAACTTCCAGGTTCTGAATTTTGTAGAAACACTACCAACCCACATTGGTAGCATGATTAAACTCCATGTGGTGCCCGTGGAATCAGCAGGTATTCATTTACTCTTTTCAAACTTGTTGGCAATTCAATTAGATGTCTAAGTGGTGGTACCTAGCATTTAATTGTAAGCATTTTTTTATTTCTGGTTTCTCAGTTTTATGAACAACTAGATTCTATTACTCTTTTCAGCCATAGATTAAAATTCTCTGCCAACATATAACCTTGCCATTACCCCTCTCCTCCTTTTTTAACTGACTAGATGGCAGAGGTTAGTCTGAACTTTTAAAGGTTAACAGTGAACTCTCTTTCATTAAGGAAAGAATACAAAGCCCTCTATCAGCTAGGCTGAAAGGAGCATTTCGTTTACCAGATGGATAACTGCATGTAGAAATCTTAAAAATATCAACTAGTGAACTAGTGGTGTGGACACTTTAGTAAATGGGAGATATATGGGGAATAGTCAAGCAACCAAGATGCCAATGGGAAAAACTAGTGTTAAAGTAGTCCCTTCATAATCCTGGGGTAGAGAAATGACCACTACCTGTTACCATGGTAACATAATACACCATAGGGTATTATGAGGTATTATGGGCTTTCTGAGCATAGGGCCCAAATATTGTTTCTGTGTCTAGCCTCCTGTTACTCTGTGCACAGCAGAAAACCCATACGTTCCACTCCCTGAAATGCTCTCTCTCACCTGGCTATTGCCTCAGCTTGCTCTTCTGATCACCGCTGAGGCT
>JAVSCE010013213.1:0-140152 GCA_032199065.1 Smutsia gigantea | reverse complement strand
CTTTCTTTTTTCCCAGAGCAGCTGTATTTAGATCCGTGCTTTCCACAAGTGTCTGTAATCACCATCTGTCCAGGAATTCTGCGTGTCTTAGCTTGCCAACCCTCTAATCATGCGAGTACCATGCAAACACCATGAAATGTAGGTTTGTGCTCCCCGGGCAGATCTCCGGAGTTAGGCATTCAGCAGTCCCAGGACTCCATTCCCTTCCCGCTCCATTCCTGTTCCTTCTGCCGGTGAGCTGGGGTGGGGAAGGGCTTCAGTTCCACCGGGCCAATGCCTTGGTACATTATCCTGTTCTTTTCTCCAGGTGTATGCAGTCTGGTGCAGTCCTCTTTCCTGTTGCTCTTTCAGGGGTAGTTGTATTAATTATATTTTTGTATTATATGTGGTTGTAGGAGGAACCCTCTGTCTCACCTCTCACACTGCCATGTTTAATCCTCTCTTTTGAAGGGATGTGCAGAAGCATTTTAATTTGATGTTATCTCACTTGTTTATTTTTGCTTTTGTTTGTCCTTTGATGGCATATTAAAAAAATTGTTGTGAAGATAAATGTCAATGAGCTTTTCTCCTGTTTCTTCTTTGAGTTTTACAGTTTCAAGTCTTACACTTATGTCTTTAATTTATTTTTAGTTAATTTTTTGTGAGTAGCATAAGATAGGGGTCCAATTTTCTTTTGTATGTGATTATCCAGATTTCTGAACACCATTTATTGAAAATATTATCCTTTCTCCATTGAGCATTCTTAGTTACTTTATCAAATATTAATTGGCCATATTTGTGTGGATTTATTTTTGGGCTTTTAATGGTTTCATAGGTCTATGGTTCTCTTTTTGTGCCTGTACCATACTGTTTTGATTACAATTGCTTTGTATTATAGTTCAGAACCAAGAAGTATGTTTCTATCTTTGTTCTTCTTTTGAAGGATTGCTTTTGCTATTTGGGGTCTTTTGTGGATACATAGAAATTTTTTTTTTCTGGTTCTGTGAAAAATGCTATTGTTATTTTGAATGGGATTGGATTGAATCTATAGATGACTTTGGGTAGTGTGGATATTTTAACAATTTTTATTTGTGCCTTCCTCAGTTTCTTTCATCAAAATCCTACAGTTTTCATTGTATAGGATCTTTCAGTACCTTGGTTAAATTTATTTCTAAGTATTTTATTGTTTTTGATGGTATTGTGAATGAGATTATTTTCTTTCTTTGTCAGACATCTCATTGTCAGTGTATAGAAATGCAACTGATTTTTGTGTGCTGATTTTGTGTCCTGCAACATTACTGAATTCATTGATTAGTTCTTACAGTTTTTGTGTGGAGTTTTTAGGATTTTTAAAAAATATAAAATGGTATCTTCTGCTAACAGACAATTTTACTTCTTCCTTTCCAATTTGGGTGACTTTTATTTCTTTTTCTTGCCTAATTTCTCTGTTTGGAACTTGTAGTATAATGAACAGGAGTGGTAAGAGTGAGCACCCTTGTCTTGTTCCTGATCTTAGATGAAAAGCTTTCAACCATTTATCATTGAGAATGATGTTAGCTGTGGGCTTGTCATACACGGCCTTTATTATAGTGAGATTCTTTCTTTATGTACTCAATTTGTTGAGAGTTTTATCATGAAAGATGTTATGTTTTATCAAATGCTTTTTATGCACCTATTGAGAGGATCACATGATTTTTATCTTTCATTCTACTAATGCAGTATATCACATACATTGTTTGTGTATGTTGGACCATCCTTGCATCCCAGAGATAAAGCCCACTTGATCATGTATGATCCCTCTAATGTGCTATTGAATTTGGTTTGCTGGTATTTTGTTGAGGATTTTTATATATGTATTCATCAGGGATATTGGCCTGTAATTTTCTTTTCTTGTGTTATACTTATCTGGCTTTGGTGTTGGTAATACTAGCCTCAGAATCAGTTTGGAGTGTTCCCTCCTCAGTTTTTTGGAAGAGTTTGAGGATTGGAATCAATTCTTCTTTAAATGTTTGGTAGAATTTGCCTGTGAAATCATCTGCCATGGACAGACACCGAATTGTTGTCTCATTCAGCATCATGCTAATGTCACTCTTGGAGGAAAATTTTGACATAGAAGTATAAATTCTTGTATAAATGGCATAAAAATGATCTTTAAAACTTTGAGAATGGATTAGAGGAGTAGTAGAGAAGAGAGCTTAGGACCTAGCTTGAGGTTCTCTAACACTTGGAGAAAACTAGGGATGCATGGAGTCATGTAACCTAGGAATAGACAATATTTAAAGGAGACAGTGGTCAACTGTGGTGGTGCTGTGGTGAGAAGCTGAATAGGAGTTCTTGAAAGGTTTCCCTCCTGCCTTCCAATAAAATGCAAGCTTCCAACCTTCAAAGCCCTCCACCAGCTGCTTCTCATACCCTGCTTCCCCTACACCTGTTTGATTTTTTTTTCCCTAAGTCTGTTTTTTGTGCTTTTCCCTAGTTCTAGTATAGTGCTTTTTGTTTTTTTTTTTAACCCCAATCATCCTTCATTTTGTTTCATATGTATATGGAATAACCACTGTGTTGTCTGCTATATGGTGCATATCTGTTATACTTATTTGGATATCTATGTTGATTATATTTTTGATGTCGAGGGGTAAGAACTTAGAATTTAAGACTTACATCTATTCTATACACAGTGTTTCGTATAATGCTTCTATTCACTTCTGGATATCAAATATTAATCTCATTTCCTAAGGAGTTTACTTATAATAAATAATAATAAACATATTAATAATAATAAAAGTTGACAAAATTAGACTAGCAACCTAATGGCAATGCTGCCAGGCCAGTGCCACTTAATGGAACTTTCTGCAATGATGGAAATGAGTGTTCTATCCAATAGGTAGTCTCATGTGGCTATTGAGTATTTGAAATGTGGCTAGGGAGATTGAGGAACTGAATTTAAAATTTTAATTCATCAAAATTAACCTTTAAATAGCCATATATGCCTAGTTGCTATCATATTGGAGACTGCCTCTTTAGGCCATACGTTTTGCTAATAAAGCCTCTCTATTGCTTGAATTTGGTCATGATATTCTCCTGCTGATGCTTGGTAACCAGCAGTAGACAGCATAAGCAAGCCTAATTTTTTTATGATCCTTTGTAGCCATAACATTTTTAGATTCTGTTAGTAAGGTGGCCCCTGAAGTTTCTGTGCCTAGTTTTCCATAGCATATATATAAATAAACATATAAAACAATTCTTTAAATTATCTTTATGCCTTTTGGCCATTTTTTCCCCCCAACTGAACTGTTTTGTCTTTTTGCAGGAGCTCTTAATATATTTAGGAAGTTGGCCTTTACACTGCCATAATGCTGTATTTTTTCTCCCTTAACTTTTAACTTTTTAGCTTTTTTTAATTTGCCATGTAGAATATTCTAATTTACATGTATTTGGATTTTTTCTTTCATCCCCATCTCTTTTATGATTAAAAAATTAAAATTTGTTGCATATCAACACCATTTATTGAATAATCGTTTCTCCACTGAGAAGTATTTGTTTCATTTCTTCAGTATTATCTGTTGTATCACATTGTTTCCATTTATTCAAGTCTTCTTTTTGCATGTGTATGACCTGTAGTACCATTTTAAGAGTTTTCTTTATATAGCTTTGACATATTTCTTGCTAAATTTATTACTAGGCATTTAGTTTTATTATTGCTATTGTAAATGGGAACTTTTATTCCATTATATTTTGTAACTGACTGTTGTTTGTATACAGGAAGGCTATTAATTTATTCACTCATTTTATCTTAAACTTTTTACCCATTCCATTCTCTTAATCATTGTGACAGCTCCTACTTCCATAACAATGTTAAGTAATCATGATAATAATAGACATTCTTTTTTAAAAATCGATAATAGAAGTATGTCTGGTGTTTCTCAATTAAGCATGATGTATGATTTATAAAATTTTGTGAAGGAATCCATCTATCTCTATTTTCCTAAGAATTTTCAAGTTAAAATGAAGAATAGATATGAATTTGATCAAATGCCACTTTTTATTTGTGGACATGATTATTATTTTTCTTTTCAGATTATCAATGTGATGGATTATATTAAAACATTTGCTAATGAGTATCTGCCATTCTTAGTACGAACTTAGTGGGCCAGAGTGTTTTTTTCTTTTTTAATGTACTGCTAAGTTCCATTTGATAATGATTTAATTATGATTTATGAGTAGATATTTATAATTCAATTGATCTATAGTTTTATTCGCTACAGTATATGTTGGGTTTTGGTATCAGTATTTTGTTGGCTTCATTAAAACAAAAAGAAAAAGTGTATGGATGACTTCCTTGTTTTTCCACTGTTTGAGATAGTTTAAATAGCATTTGGAAAGGTTTTTATTATGGAATATTTTAAGCATATATGAAAGTAAGTAGACTAGGAAAAAGGAACTCACATACCTAACACCTAACCTCAGCAATTATAAATTCATGACCAAACTTGTTTTATTTATACTCCCTCCCACTGTCTTTTTCTCCTTCCATATTATCTTGAAGCAAATTCCAGACACTGACAATTGGTCTGTTTAGATTTTCTCTCTTTTCTGTAGTCAGTTTGATTATGCTGTATTTTTCTAAAGAATCATACATTTTCAGGTTTATTCTCATAAATTTAAGGAAAGGAGCCTGTTATTTTAATACCCTCTAATTCTGTGGTTATTTCTAAATTTTACTTCTTTCAAAAACATAAGTTTTCTCCATTTTTTTCTTAGAATCATAAAAATTTTATCTAACATACTTATTTATCTTAAAGAACTGACATTTAAAAAATGTTCTGTCATTTTTTCCATTGTGTAATTTTTTTCCTGCTGTTATCTTCCTTTTGCTTTCCTTAGGTTTATTTTATTGTCATTTTCTAAGATCTTGAGCTGAATACTTAATTCATTCATTTTCATTATTTTTGATCATTAATATAAGTTTCTAGAACTATGTGTATTCTGAGTGCCACTTCATCTGCACCTCTTAGGTTCTGGTATGTATTATTTCGTTTTCTAGATATTTTTCAAGAATAGTGAGATTTTATCCTATTTGCCAGGTAATAAGATTTCTTGCCAGTTTCATAAATACGGGCAGAAGACTTGAGACTCCAGGGTCAGAGACAAAGGGCCATTTACTACTCACAGCAACAAGAATGTTAATTAATAAGCAGTATTACTCACAGCCCAACAATTAGGGATTTATTCTGATTCCCTGAGCCCCACTTCCCCCAGGACAATGTGAAGAGGACCAAGTGACATCTGCACACATAGTGAGTTGCATTCTAGGAAAGAAACCCTGAACTTAGAAAACTGAAACATTTATAATGCCAGTAAGCTTGATTGTGTTTTGAAGCTCCAAGGGGAGATATTATATCTTCCAAGATCTGTTACAAGATCCTTCCAAGGCTGTTCACTGTACAAACATCCAGATAGTCCAGAAAGATAGTTCAGAACAAAGGTAGTTAGTGCCTTAGCTTGCAAGATGTGCGGAAATGTAAGAGAGTTATGGAAAATTGTTTCCCAACAACATCCACCCCTTCTTGCTACATGTTGGCTTCTAAGTGATTTTTCCCAAGAACATGCTACTCAGTCAGCCACCCTGATTAATCTGAACAACAGAAACTAGAAACAAATTCATGCCCTTTGAATCATAGAAACATATACATATCAACAGGACTCTAAGGGACATGTGATGCAATGAGGTATTGACTCCAGCCATGCTCCTCATGCTTCTGGATTCAACAGCTGATCAATGTCAATAAATCCATCAGGTCTATTTTACAAAACCAGATGGCTTTACTAATCACTAGAGAAATGCAAATCAAATGCACAAGGACATGCCACCCCACATTCATTAGGATGACTACTATCAAAAAACCAGAAAAAAACAAATGTTGAAGAAAATGTGGAGAAATTGGAAACCTTTGCACTGTTGGTGGGAATGTAAATTGATACAGCTGCTATTGAAAACAATATGGTGATTCCTCAAGAAATTAAAAATAGAATTACCATATAATCCAGTGCTCCTACATCTGTTTATACATCCAAAAGAACTGAAAGCAGGACCTTGAAGAGATATTTCACCTTATATGATATTTCATATTCATAGCAGCATTATTCATAGTAGCTAAGAGGTGAAAGCAACCCAAATGGCCATTGACAGGGGGATAGATAAACAAAATGTGTCATATATACAGAGTGGAATATTGTTCAGCTCTAAAAAGGAAGGATATCCTGTCACATGCTACAACATGGATGAACCTTGAGGACATTATATTACGTGAGATAAGCAATCACAAAAAGATAAATCTTAAATGATTCCACTTATATGAAGTATCTAAAAGTAGTCAAATTTAAGAAACAGGAACTAGAATGGTAATTTCCAGGGGCTTGGGGCAAGGAAAGGGAAGTAGGTAGTTGTTGTTTAATGGGTGGAGAGTTTTGATTTGCAAGATAAAAAACTTCTAGAAATCTGTTGCACAACAATGTAAATACAACGAACACTACTGAACTGTACACTTAAAAATGGTTAAGATGGCAAATAATATGTGGGTTTTTAAAATCACTAATTAAAACAAAACCAGGTGACTTTCTCCTTCACTTCAGTTTCTATATTGATTTACCCATCACCCAACTTTAACAAGTACCAACTCATGATAAGATTAGCATTTTATTCCTATTTTAATCTATATCCCTACCTCTGCATCCTTTGATTATTTTGACATCATATAATTTCATCCATGAATCTGAGAATGTGTGTCCAAAAGATAAGGACCGCTAAAAACTTTAATTATTAATTCTATCTACCTAGCTATCGACATAAAATCATTATCATACCTAAAAAATTAATTATTTCTGGTTGTTGTGCCTAAGTGTGGTCTTCTTTTTCTTTATCCTATTTAGAGTTTACATGGATTCTTGATTCTGTATCTTGGTGTGTTTCCTGAGTCTTGGAAAATACCGGATATTTTATCTCTTCAAATTTTCTTTCTGCCCTGTTCACTGTCTCCCCTCTTTTTGGGACTACGGTTACATGGGTATTAGACCTTCTCACTGTATCATTTATGTCTCTCACTTGGTTCACAGCAAACCTATTATGATAAAACCTGAGTCTGGGAGTTCCTCTGAAATATATTTGGCAGTATAATTTGTTGACATAATTTATTTTTACCACTATCCCCAGAAGCTGTTATGTTCAGATTCTGGGCTTCCTAGCATCAGGGTATTGTGAAAAGCCTTTATATGGAAGGCCTGAAAATATAACATGGATGAAATTGTGAGTTTCTTGGCACCTGGAATAAAACTCCACCATTCAAATTTTTGTTTTGGGAATACAGATGTGGGAGGAGAGTAGTGGTGGGAGAAGGAAGGTTGGAGGAGGGGGTTTGTTAAGGAGGTAGAGGGTATAAAACTGTTAAGAGTGGGATTAGTTTTCAGAGATGGGAGTGGCCTGCCAATCTTGGTGAAAGCTTTATGAGTAGTTAGAACGTTCCCCCCTTGCCTTTGAATTGAGGTCCTCTGATGGGGAGACATGGGGCATGTTGATGCCTTGGACAGTGAGCATTTATGTTTGTTTTGGAAGCTGACTTAAGAGATCCTTGGCACTGAAGAATGGTGTGGCCCATTTTTGAATGGACTGGTGGGTTTAGGCAACGAACATTTCATGTGTAATCATGATGGACTGAGGGTTAGAAGGAGAGACTTACTCTGTTCTCAGGGCCCCACCTCTTCCCTTGCCCCCATTCTGGGGGAAGTGAGGAGGAGAAAGTCTCTCAAATGTGAGTTGGAATATCTTGATACCTCTTGTTGGTGGGGAGCGAGCCAGATTTCTTTTCTATAAAGAACATTTCTATTACCTTACCTTGAATGTTGTAGAACAAATCCATACCTTGTTTTGTCCCTCATAATCTATTGTTATCATCTGGGTGTACTTTTGTTTTTTTCAACTTAGCCTAATTTAGAAAGACGTGGAAAGTAAATTTAGGAGTGCTCTTTTATCCCCTGACTTTCTTTGTTAACAGCTACAACAGTCTGTAGGAAACTTCAAGGGAAACACAGGAACAAAGGAGAAGAGCTGAGACTTTTGTGTCTTGAAAAATAATCAGACATTATCTCTTCAAATCTACTACACTGTGATGTAGCAGAGCAGGGGGAAGAAAGTAACCTTAGTAGAAGCAGCAGGTAGTAGCAATCAAAGGTGAATCAGAGAGAATAATCCTCAGGGCTGAAGAAAAGAATGATGGCACACAGGCAAGACCAATGAGTGTGGCCTGAGGTGTAAAACTGGCAAGAGACTGTTGTCCATCCTTAACCTATTGGACTCTGTCCCACACCTTCACTACTTGTCCCCAGTCTCTGTCTTCGCTTCCTGAATGTGACTGTACTGCCCTGGAACCCTGGCTCTCAATAATTGTGGCCACCACTGGTGGCTTGTATTTAAGGCAACGAAGTCCAACTCCAGTTGCCTTAACAGGGAGGGAGGTGTGCAAGAGGATGTGAAGAGGGTGCTACTCAGAAGCTAAGTCACAGGTACAAAAACATGGATCTCTCCAGGAATTTTCTCATAGAAACATTATGCATAGGTGGATAGTATTGTTGGCACAGGTGCATTTTGGTGCTATTAAAATATTAGCATAACTATGTGGTGGGTTAAACAGGCTTTGTGGGTGGGTTAAACAGGCTTTGTGGCCTTTCCTAAGAATCTAACCACTGAGTATAACATTGTCTCTATACTAAAATGTTTTTTAAATCCCACAATAGACTGACAAAAGAACCTTTGGATACAATCTGTTTGTAAATTGTATTGACCTGGCTGGGTTGTAGAGGCCCACCCTGTTCCTTAGCTTTAATGTCTGTGCCTATACAAAGAAGGCAAAGTCTCATAGTGACAGACAAGCCACACACTGAGTTTAAATAAAGATAAAGTTTGGCTCCTTGTAGGAGAACCTGCCTGATTTAAGACAGGCCACATTTAATGAAATGTGGCACTAAATGGGCCTGCTTTAAATGAGGCAGTTTGTACAAAGTTCTCTACTATTATCAGACCATCTGTGTTTACTTTTATGTGAAAGTAAAAGTTTCAGTCTTATTTCAGATCAAAAATGACATTGCTCTTTGTCATAAGGTATGTGAGTATCACCAAGTAAAAATTAAATCAAAATCGTTTTATTTTTTTACTGGTTGTCATTTTTAATGGAGATTAAATGAAATATATAGAATCAAAAGAAAGGTAAAGAGGAAGTGGTTGACAGTTTAGTCAAGTTTTATGTAACACTTGTTTTTCTTTTACGTGAACACGTTATACCATCTATCAGGGCAAATTAATATGTCTTGGATCTTTAAAAACTGTAAAAAAATAATTTTAATGGTTTCACTAACAGCTCCAGATGAATGCTGGAAAACAGATATTTCAGACTGTCAAATAGCATATGTATTACTTGGCTCTGTTATAACTACAAGTAAATGCTGCTTCCGTATGAGGTTTCCTTGACTGCCAATGGAAGAACTGTAACACATTTATTGCGAACAAAATTGGAATGGGAATGAGACATGTTACAACAGAATGGTGCCTAATTCTTTCTTGCCAGTTAGACTGAATTAAGATAAATCATTAGAACAATAAAGGGTTCTTGGTAAAAAGAAGGAATAATTTAATTAAAGAGATTTTTTAAGATGGCAGGTTTATACAAATATCACTTATGATAGAGATTTTTTTAAAAATATGGTTTCTTAACAAGATCCCTGATTCAAAAAGACCTATGCATCCCTATGTTTATCGCAGCACTATTTATAATAGCTAAAATATGGAAGCAACCTAAGTGTCCATCAGTAGATGAATGGATAAAGAAGAGGTACATATACACAATGGAATATTATTCAGCCATAAGAAGAAAACAAATCCTACCATTTGCAACAACATGGATGGAGCTAGAAGGTATTATGCTTGGTGAAATAAGCCAGGCAGAGACAGACAAGTACCAAATGATTTCACTTATTTGTGGAGCATAACAAGAAAGCAAAGCTGAAGGAACAAAACAGCAGCACACTCACAGAACCCAAGAATGGACTAACAGTTACCAAAGGGAAGAGGGTGGGAGAAGGGGATTAAGGGGCATTATAATTAGCACACACAATGTAGGTGGGTCACGGGGAAGGCAGTATAGCATGGAGAAGACAAGTAATGACTCTAAAGCATCTTACTACACTGATGGGGAGTGATTGCAGTGGGGTTGGTGGGGGGACTTGATGATATGGGTGATGTTGAAACCACAATGTTGCTCATGTGAAACCTTTATAAGACTGTATATCAATAATACCTTAATTTAAAAATGGTTTCTTATCACGTGGAGAAATAGATTTAGATCCCATATAAATGTATGTGTTAAATGGAAAACAGTAGCAGACAAGCTTTAGAGGTGAATTTAAGTATGGTATGGCAAGTATTTACAAAAAAGGCTAGTTCCTACTGCTGTTTACTGCAGGTAAGGGGCTTCAGCATGCTGCCTGTGTTTGAAAGGGTGACTCAAGGGTAACTCATGCCATTATTTATTACAGTTAATTGCTAGTGTTTGTGAAGAGCACAGTATGTTGCAAAGCAGGGCTGAGTAATCGGTGGTGACCTTTTGTGCTATCAAAGAGTTATCAATTAGAAGTCCCTGATTGTAAATTCAGAGAACACCCAGTGAGTGCCATCAAAGAAAGATTACGCTTGGTTTCTTACGCATTCCTTTTTTTTTTCTTCTTCTTCTTTTTCCTTCAAACTGAATACTCTAGGCTGCTGTTTCCAAACAGCAAAGTGAAGCATATTCAAAATGTCTTCAAGCTTCAAGGAGTGTTGTGGTTTTTATAAGCTATAGTGGGAATTTCAGAAAAATGGTGGTTTAGAGTTTCCTGAAAAATGCCTTTCTTCTTGAATCCTCCCTCTTCCCCCCACCTGGCTGGCTTACTTCCTGGTCATTTTCTTTCCCATCTGCTCTGTTCTCTTTATGCTGGGCCTATGTAACACTTTGAAAACTATGTTAAATATTTCAAAATTATAAACTAAAACCCTTATTTTATCATTCTGTTCATTGTGAGTCAGTCTTAAAATATTGGTTCATTCTCATTCACTGACCTCCAGGTAGGATATCTTAGTTGTTACTCTCCTTCATGTGGCTGCAGCTATTGGCGTTGTTCAATGCCCCACTTCTTGAAATTCTCTGCTCTTGATGCTTCATTGTCCTGGCTCATTTTCCTGTTTACTTTGTCCTCTTTCTCCTTTCTTCAAAAACTGACTTACCTTTTTTATGTCCTCTAATTTGGCCATTACCCAAGACTAAGGCTTCAGCTTTCTTTTCCTTCTCTACCCTCTTGGCAAGCCCACCTACTCCCAACTATTTTCTAAGCTCCAGGTCCGCACTTACAGTTGCTGTCAAACATCTCTACCATTAGGGACGCAATAAAAATTTGTTGAATTACTTAATATCTTGGAGGGAGACATGTTGTGGGAGAGGACTAAAGTGGGTCTGGGCATGGTCAGAGCTCAAGGTCAGGCTATCAGAAAACCCCAAGACTAGTGGACAAAAATAGTATCCAAAGGAGAGTGATTGACTTAGGTCTAGTCTGGACTGTTTCTGATGGGTCTGCTCTGGTGAGTAAAGCAAAGACAGTAGGAATTTGTGGGGCAGTGGGAGACTCGTGCGTACTCATACTCATATAGGATGCTAACATGTAGGTAATAGTGTCCTAAATCCTACTAGGAACTGCTTTAATTTGTTATTGGGTCTCAATCAGTGTCTAGGGAATAGGTTAGATGGCCTGGAAAAGGCTAGGCATGTCAGTAATCTTTTATCTAAGGCAATAAGGGACCTGAACTAAGCCCATGGGTCTAGTTCAGTTATTTTCATTCTAAGGAGCAGAAACTCTCAAGTTACTTCAAATAATGAGAGAAGTTAGCAAAACAGGAATCTCAGGTGAATAGGTAGGCCTTCCAGGAGTCTGGGACAACCTAAAACTTCACGGAGAAGTAGAAACCACACTACAATTGAGTCTCATTGGAGCTAGACCAAACCCCAGGTGGCTCTTTGGACCTCAGAACCAGGAGTTCATAAATCTTTAGACCAGGTATTTCCCTTTGATATGACACAGTGATTCTCCATGTCTTTCTTTTTTTTCTGTCATCACCTTTTTCCCCACTGCCTGCTTGCTCCTCTTTAATACTTCTTGAGTCTGAGTCAGACTCATCCATGGAGCTTTAAAATATTGCCTTAGTAAGTTTGGGCTTCTAACTGTGTGGCTTCCAACTGTGTGGCTCATAAACAACAGAATTCATCCCTCACAGTTCTGGAGGTTGGAAGCCCAAGATCAGGGTGCCAGAATGATTGAGTTCTGGTGAGGACTCTTTTCTATCCTCTTTTATAAGGGTTATGATCCCATTCACGATAGCCCATCTCTCATGACCTAATCACTTCCCAAAAGCCCCACCTTCTAATACCATCACCTTGGGAGTTAAAATTTCAATATATGAACGTTGGGGGAACACAAACATTTAATCTATAGCAAATATGTACATATCTAGTCCCATTCCTGTAGATACTGACTTAGAAACACAAGCTCAATAAAGTTAAGGGTTTTTACCTATTTTCTTCACAACTGTATCCTTTGCCTAGAACAGTGCCTGGGACATAGTAGATGTTCAAAAAATACAAGTTGAATAAATAACACTCCATAGGACAGGACCCAGAGGACCAAGTTTTTATGTATCTCCAGCTATTTAGGTATGTGGTCAGGTTGATAACTACCGTAGTGTACTTGGTTCCTTTTTACCTCACAGATTCATCTTCAGGATGTCACCTTGACTTCTGTTATTTCATGGCCTTTTTCTCTGTGTCATTTAGCTTCATATCTCTCTATTAACAGGCTATTTCCCTTTACATTGCAATTCAAGTTTCTGTTAGCATGACTGCTTGGTCTAGCTTGTCTGTTTGAATGCATTTTCCCACATCAGATGTATAGTTAGATGGTCAGCGTGAGGACTGGATGCATTTGCTTCTTGCTAGCCAAGAAGGAGAGAGGTAGAGAGAATAGAACCACATGGTGCAAAATATGGCAGCCTAACAAGCTGTGAGTGTGACAGATAATGTGATTTGTCTAGTACAGAAGACTTAGTTGTACTTCCATCATTTTACTAATTATAATCAATTAAAGAAATATTTTTGAGTGTTTTATGTGTCAGGTGTTGAGTGTCTTACGTATTAGGCACAGGATATAAGACAGTAAGCAAGAGAAACATGTAGTCTTCCCTCATTGAGCTTATTCTGTAGTAGGAAAGACAGACAGTAAGAGCACTAAAATAAAGTCTGATAGAAAAGACAAATGGGCAAATTGGACCCCATCAAAATTGAGATCTTTTGCTTTCCAAAAGACATTATTAAGAAAACAAAAGGGTAAGCTTTGGACTAGAAGAAAATAGTTTTAAAACATGTATTTGATAAAGGACTTGTGTCAGAATATATAGAGAACCTTATAACCAAATAATAAAAAGTCCAAGAACCCAATACAAAAGCAGGCAAAAGATTTGAACAGATACATTATAGAGAAGGTTTATCAATTGCAAGTAAGTATATGAAGAGATGTTCAGCATCCTTAGTCATTAGAGAAATGCAAATTAAAACCACAATATGATACCACTGTATACCCACTTGAATGGCTGAAATTAAAATGACTGGCTATACCAGCTGCTAGCATGAAGATAGAGCAACTAGAAATCTTACATTTTGGTGGGAATGCAAAATGAAACAGCTGCTTTGGAAGGCAACTTGGCAGTTTCTTATATGGTTAAACATACACTTATATATGATCTAACAATCCTGCTTTTAGGTCTTTGCCTAGTAAAAGTGAAAGTATACATCCAGACAAAGACTTGTAAGCAAATATTCATAACAGCCCCAAACTGGAAACAAGCGTGTTGGAAGGCTACAAAGCAACAACAAAGGAATGAACTACTCTCACGTGCGACAAGAATGAGTGTCAGAGGCATTACATTAAGTGAAAGAAGCCCAGCCACAAATGACTGCCTGTGTATGTGTGATGCCATTTATATGATATCCTGGAGGAGGCAAAATTACAGTGACAGAATCTGGAGTCAGAAGTTTGGGGGGAGGATTGAATGGAAAAAAACACAATGTAAGTTTTTGGACTGATAGAATGTTCTGTATCTTGATTATGGTGGTTGTTACACAATGATACATTCGTCAAAATATATTCAATTTTGTACTTAAACTGGCTAATTGTATGTAAATCATACCTTAACAAAGCTGATTTTTAAACAGAGTAAAGAAAAATGAAGTATAATACATGCGTAGACTGGGAGAAGTATATGGTGCTCTGAGAGAATAATAGAGGGTCACTTCACAACCCAGGGGAGTCTGCAGAGGCTTTTCAGGGGATGCGCCACTTCATCTCAGCATGAGTAGGAATAGGCCAAGTGCATAGGGCTAGGTGAAAGGCCAGTTCTATAGTCTGCAGCGTATACAGAGGATCAGAGACAAGAGAAGACAAGAGATTTGGAGTGTTGGCAAAGAGGAGGGAGGGAAAACGAATGTGGAGAGGTAGGCTGGGCAAGGTAGGGACTTTTTAAAGTCATGTTAAGTTTGGACTTTATTTCTAAGAGTAACTGAGGGGTTGTAAGCCCTTCTCCTCATGGAGTTATGTGATTTCTGATGTGTAAGAATGTCTCTGGCTGCTGTGTGGAGAATGGGTTGGATGGAAAGACCTCTACTAAGGGGGCATCAGATGATAGTGCTATGAATTAGAGGAGTTGCTGGGAGGATGTAGAAAGCTGGGTGGATTTCAGAAATATTTAGGGAGTGGGATTTTCTGTGGGAGCTGAGGGAGGAAGGAGGAGCCAAGAGTAGCTTCTAGGTTTCTAGCTTGGGTAACTGGGTGTGTGGTGGTGCCATTCTCTAGGATAAAGAATAAAGGAACAACAAAAGGTTTGGGGGCAAGGTAATGATTTGGCTTTGTACAGGTTGGTTTGGAGATGCCTGGGAGGCCTTCATAGTGTATTTAGCCACAGTTGGATATATAGATCTGTTACTTAGAAGTCAGGTCTAGGCTACAGAAACATGTCCTTTAGACTTACTTAGGTGGTAATTGAAGCCATGGAATTGATGACTGAGGATATGGATGAGTAGGGTGAGGAAAGAAGAGGTCTACAGCCAAACCCTGAGAAATTCCAGTGCTTAAGGCATTGTTGTTTGGAAACCACTAGCAGGAGTGAATACTCAATAATATCAAATGGAATTGCTTCAGTGAAGAATATGATGATTTTTAAGTTTCTTGATTAATTGTGTTGTGGAATTTTTGAGAGGTACCCTTACAGTAAAGGATGAACCACTGTTCCACAACCATTAAAAAGAAAAAGAAAGTTAATGGTTTGATGGTTTGTGAAAAAGGCAGTACATTTCCTAACCAATTTTCTATCGTTTTGTTTTGGTCTTCTCCCTTTGGACTTAACTCCCCCATTCAAGACTTTTAGAACACTGAACATAAAGAACTTTCCAGAAATCCACTTATATACATTCTGGGTGGAGAGGCTGGCAGCAGATATTACCTTATTTACAAACCCATGAGCAAGAGCTTACTTTTTAAAATGTTTGCTTAATAAATACTGTCCACCTTAATTCCCCTTTTCCCTTTGATGTCCTTCAGCCCCTGAGTGGGTGTGACTGGCTTGAAATCAGTGGAAAAAGGTTTCGGATCCCCCTACCTTATTCAGGATGTGTCTGTCAAGGGGGCAAGCGGATCAGTCACTGATGGATCGGTAAGTCATTTCTGACTAGAGTTCCAGCTGTTTTCAAAGTGACCTTGAATACAATGGTCAGCCTTAGCAGTCCATGACAGAATGCTGGAATAGACATCTCCACGTCTCCAAATGCCATCTTTCTCTTTCCTTTTCTCTAATTTCCTTCTCCCAAAAAAGAGATACAGAAAGCTTTTGAAGAGCTAGAATTTTGTATTAAAATTATCATTAAAGATGCAGAAGAATATTTTTAAGGAACCAATTGAAAATCATGGTTACAAGAATTCACATAGAACAGTCTGGGAAGTGGCTGCAGGACGCTTACTAAATCATGTTTCCCATCAATGGCAATTTCAGTTGTCATTACTCTGGTTCAGGTGGGTTGGGAGGAGGAGTTCCAAGCTATCTGTGCCAGTTATCAATTTATTGTCTCTCAGCACCAATCACTGCCTGCTTGGGATAGTGGACTGGACTCTACTCATTTCTCTATAATTTCTAGCATTTCTCTATCATAGTGAACATGATGTTAAGATGTCTTAGGAGAGGTTGCCAGAGGGACACTGCAAGAAGATAAGAGCTGCTCTTCCTGGTGTCATGTGCTACATTTTGCTTCTTCCTTGCTCCTGCTTTGGGGTCTGTCAATGTTGTGTTTGTGGGTGCTCTACTGGTGCTATACCCCAGATGTGCCCCAGAATGTATAGTGCCTTTGTGACACTATAAGCCTGGCCTAGACCCAGTGACTACCTTGAATCACCCCTCCCAAGGTGGACACTGACATGTGCTCCAGGTCTCCTGCTGGCAGTGGCACCCTGATTTCTTCTGCATGTCTGCCCACCATCCTGGCTTGCTTGCACTCAACAAGGGTGTTTCTTGTAACCATCCCACCATTGATACCATGTGCTCCAGGCTTTGTACCAGCAGTAGTTCCCTGGTTCCCTCTATGTGGTCACCTATCATACTCAGCTTGCTGGAGGGTTATCTCTTGCTATGCAGTGATGGTGGACTAACTCTGGTCTGACCAACCAAGCAAACATTTCTACTATCCAGTGAGCTGCAGCAATACCTTATCCAATAAAGTCTTTACCCCCAACTTGGGAAGAGGCCCCCAGAACAAATTTCTTCTTTATTGTGTACTCTTCATGAACCATAATTTTCTCTTTAGAGTTCTCTTACACCTTTATAGTTACTCCTCTATCATAATTAAATATATAATTTTTTAATGCTAAACTTTTCAAATTACTGTTTGGTTTCTGTCTGCTGATTGCACTCAGACTGATACACTATCTTTTCCTTACTGTTATACATACATATGCATATTAATGTTCTAACAGCTCAGATTTGATTCAAAACACATACCAAAAATACTCCCCAAAAGCAAAACCCAGCAATAATCCTTGAGTGATTTGGCATTGACTGGCATTCAAGACCCTCCATAATCTGGCCCTACCTGCCTTTGCACTCTTATTTTCTACTCTCTTAGAAATAACCAAGGAAATCAGCACTGTGCAGTAGGGAAAGTCCAGTCCTAGGTTTGACTTTTAGCTCTGCTACTCTTTCTGAGCATGTTAGGCTCCTCTGAGTTTCAGTTAACTCATCTGAAAATGGGGATACCAGTAGTTTTTCTGCCTATCTCACAGGGTCGTTGTGAGGTTAAGTTAAATAGTGTATGTGGAAACTTTAAGAATTTTCAGTTTCTGTCTAACTGTAATGTATGGCTGTAGATGTAGTGTTTTTTACTTTTTCTAAAAAAAGCACTCCCATATGCAAAATAATGACAATTGATATCAAGCATTCATCTAGTATTTCTGGATTGATAAAAGGGATTGAGGCAAAATATTTTTTTTAGAACTCAAAATTATATCTTACTTTTATATTTTATGTTTTTAGTTTGTTTCAGACTGGGTGAAAGAAAGCATTAAAATATCTTGGCTTGATTATTCTCTTCTTTTTGCCTTCCCAAAAACAAAATAGAAAGACTGTAAAATCTGGGGACAGGGTTAGAACATTTGCCTATTTCATCACCTGTTCCTGAGGGCATCCATTCATTGGTTGGGTAGACAGACAATTTAATAGATATGTGTGAATTAATTAAAACAGAACTCATCCCTGAAGTACTTAGGTTGTACATGTGCTAAAATATATGGAAGTGCTTTGTAAATCATAAAATAGAAGGAAATAATTATTTTTAGGAAATAAACTGGAGGAGGAAAACCTCGCAAGCTGGTGAGAAATTCAACCTATTCAAAATTCAAGAGGTATTCCTAGTCCATGGGAATTTGAAAAAGGGCTGTATGTCCTTAAGTCTGTGATAAGGGATGTGGGAACCAACTCCTTCTGTAGAAAGAGACAGAATTCTCCAGTTCATGGACTGGAGTTATTTTGGTTGGAAGTCAGGCCAGCCTGTAGATATTTTCATTAGCAGGTGGTTCTTCTGAATTCCTCATTATCTTGAGTATCTAATGCTTGAGGGAAAAAATCCAATTCCAGGAGAACTTGAAAAGGATATAAAAAGCATTAAAAATTTTATTAAAAAAAAATTCTTAGGGAAGAAAGATAGGGTTTCTTCTTTTGTAGCCTGAAGAGAAAGGTAAGTTCAACAGAGGGTAAAAATGAGGCAAAGTAGCCATTCCAGTCTTGCTTAGACAAAACATTATTATTAACCTTTCTATAGCTTTTTGTATTTTCCAAAGACCTTTACAAATGCATCTCCCCCCATGTAACAAGCCTCTGATCAAAGCAGGTTAGTATTCCTCTTTCCATTTACTAGATGAGAAAAAGAGTTCCAGAGAAGTGACATCACCTTCACAGGTCCCAGGGTGAGTCAAAGGTAGAATGAGGGTTTGAACCTTTGACCGAGAGTCTTGGCTTAATTACTCTGTGTGTTATTTCCTGTCTTGACTAAAGCTCTACAAATTGGTTTAAATAAATTCTTAATCTAAGAAGCCAAAAAAGAATTCTAAATAGAGGGTATTCTGCGGGGAGGCTTGAGGTTTCATTAAAACTGAGATTCCTTTGGGCCACCCTACTTAGAGGGCAACGGAGAAAGCTGATGTGGTTCATAGACTCCAGAGAAGAAAGTCCTGGATTTCAGAGGAGGTGCTCCTTAGGTCTTCTGGGGATTCTGGTTGCATCTCTTTATAGAAGAAATCTGAAAGTGATATTTGTAGGATTGGCATCTGAGAAAGTGGTTTAGATCAGCAGTTGAGATTTGTGTCCAGTCAGCTCTTGATGTGTTTGAATTCTTTTTTCCCAGAGGACAATCTGGCTAGTCTCCAATACCTAAAATTTAGGTTATATATTTCTTTGGTTGTATGTTTCTTTACAGTGTGAATCTATTTCAAATTTGATGTAAGATCACTGACTAGTACATTGCCAAATACCCTATAGACACCTCAATAATTATTTATTAATGTTAATCATGAGAAGATCTTCGATATTTACATTTGAAATATGTACCCTACTAATACTGCACTAGGGAAAACTTTCAGGATAATTATACTTTACATTTATATCCAGTGATTTATTTCCTAGAATCTCAAATTTTGGTGGAGATGTGATTATGATTTTTTTCAATTTTAAGGTTATTTTAAAATGTTACTCCTATTTTACAGATGAGGATATACAAAGAAAAGGGAGTGATTTTGCAAAGAGTCTCACAGTGAATTGAAATGAAATAGAGAATGAAAATTTAGGTATGTCTTTCCAAATTTCACTAAAAACAGTCTAGTTCTGGGAACTAAACTATTGGCTAAGTAGTTATAATGGAGCATGGTTAGTTCACCTATATGGATCTATCCTCCAGACTAAAATTTAATTTTGAAAAATGAATTTTTCTTTTGATTGTACTCCTGGAATTATAGCTTCTATTAGCAGTTGGAGGCTGTTTTTTTCCCATTGAATTTAATCTGTGGTTTATTCCGGATGATTAAAATGGTAATAATACCTATTTACATTACTGCTATTCATTTTTCTCAAATCAATCAAATTAGTATAGAAATTGATCCAATATTTTGTTTTTTAATATGTAGATTCATAAAGAAATATAGCAGTTGAAATTAGAATAATAGTATTTTTCTTAAAGTGGAAATCTTTTAGTAGTTTAGTTATTTTAGAAATAAATTCAGTAGGTATTTTAGAAATGTACTACCTGTTTTAGTAACTTCATGATGAATAAAATGAGTAACTGGTCTGCAAATTTAAAAATAATAGAAAGAAATGCATTTTGTATTTTTTCTCAAAATGCTGGAAAATGTCTTAAAGTATTAAATACTTTTTAATAATTAAAAAATAATATTTATCAACAGGTAATTTATAATTTACCTGCATCAGAGTTATGTGAGATATTTATTAAAATTCTGAGCCCAGGGTTTTACCCCAAATCTACTGAATAGGACTCTTAATACTGGGGCCCAGAAATCTGCATTTTAAAGATGCTTTTTAGGTGACTTGTACAAACTACAAGCAATTCAGCTTTGCTTCAGTGTGAGAGAATAGAAACATGGGGACTGAGTCAAGGGAGATGAGCAAGGACTTAGAGGGCATGAATGACATGCTGTGGAATTTGGATCTTATCCTGGAGGTAACAGATATTTAAGATAAGGAGCAACATAGGGATTAAATTAGATGGTGGTGTGAGAAGTTAGGTGGAAACCTCCTCCCCAAACCACATATGATGCAAAAATACAGCAAATACAACTAATCCTGAAAAAGTGACCAGAAGGAAGTCTGTAACAGACAGCCTACAACTGGGGAAAAGAGAAGACCTCATGGAAAAAGGTAAAGTAGCAAAGCTGTGAACTGGTGGGAACCAAGCCCTCCCTCAACACAGCTCACTGGTGGGAGGAAAAGAAACAGACTGGGGAGTGTGTAGAAGCCCAGGATTGCTAAATACTCATACCTGGAGATCTGCTCTGGGAGCATGAACCCACATTACATGGTGCTTTGGAGATTAGAGGGATTAGAAAGCAGACAGGTGGAATACTTGGAGAGACTGAGATTCCAGCCACTTTTGGAGAACAGGTACGCACAACCAGCCACTCTGGGACAAAAGAAAGGTGGGCACTTTGAAAGACTTCCCAACAGCAAGAGAGCTGCTAAAGGGGCAAGGATTACACAGAGCTTGCTCAGGAGAAAAGCCAGGTGTATAAAATCATCCTGGCACACCCAGCCCAGCAGGTTGGGAACTTTCAGAAGATTCACGCATTCCATCCCCCTGACTGGCAATAAAGTGTGAGGCCCCTGACTGTGATGCGCAACATGCTGCTCCTCCCTCCCAGCTGATACTGGCTCGCAAATCAACTGTCCCCACCATTGCGCCAGGTCAGCCAGAGGGCAGCCCTTCCTATGGCAGCTGCAGGGGTGTAGTATAGAGGCTCCTGCCTGTGCGTTCGGGCCACTAGACCTGGTGGTGGAGGCAGGCACTGCAGTGGGAAGCAGGAAAGAGCACTTTCCTCCTGGCAGGTGCTGGCACCGTGAACCTTCAATGCCCACCATCGCTCCAGGGGTTGGGCAGCTTCAGAGAGTAGAACTTCTGGGCACTAGGGGGCACCACTGATGCAAAGTTATTATTCCATAGGAATCATTAGAAATATGAAAAGCAAAAGAACCTGGTACAAACCCAAATCCCTCAAACACTAGAAGGAGGGCTAAATGAAACTGAAATCACCAATATACCTGATAAAGATTTCAAAATAAAAATCATAAACATGCTCATGGAGCTACAGAAAAATATTCAAGACCTCAGGGAGGACTTTAAGACAGGGGTAGAAACGTTGAAAAATACAGTATCCAAAATGAAACAAACAACAGAGGGATTTAAAGCAGATTAGATGAGGTAGAGGAGACAGTAAATGAAATAGAAATTAGAGAAGAGGACCACAAAGAAGCTGAGGCATAGAGAGAAAAAAGGATCTCCAGGAATGAAAGAATGTTAAGAGAACTGTGCAACCAATTGAAATGGAACAATACTTACATTATAGAGGTACCAGAAGAAGAAGAGAGAAAAAGGGATAGAAAGTCTTTAAGGAAAAATAAAAGAACCTTTAGATTGTGTTTGTAAGAACCTTAGATAGCATACTAAGCCAGGTAAGTTAGACTGTTAGAAAGTAAAGAAGCTACCACTGAACCTTTGGTAACCACAAATCTAAAGCCTATAATGGCAATAATGACATACTTATTGATAATCACCCTTAATGTAAATGGTCTCAAAGCACCAATCAAAAGACATAGTCACCGGATGTATAAAAAAACAAGACCCATTCATATGCTGTCAACAAGAGACTCACTTCAAACCCAAAGACATACACAGGCTGAAAGTGAGGGATGAAAAAAAGATATTTCATGCAAATAAAAGGGAGAAAAAAGCAGGGGTTGCAGTACTTGTATTAGACAAAATAGACTTCAAAACAAAGTAACAAGACAATGAAAGACATTACATAATGATAAAGGGGTCAGTCCAACAAGAGGATATAAACATTATAAATATCTATGCACCAACATAGGAGCACCTACATATGTGAAACAAATACTAACAGAATTAAAGGGGGAAATAGAATGCAATGCATTGATTTTAGGAGATTTCAACACATCAGTGGCTCCAAAGGACAGATCAACCAGACAGAAATTGAGACAGAGGCACTGAACAGCACACTAGAACAGATGGACCTAACAGACATCTACAGAACTCTACACCCAAAAGCAACAGGATACACATTCTTTTCAAGTGCACATGGAATATTTTCCAGAACAGATCAAATACTAGGACACGAAAAGAGCCTCAGTAAATTCATAAGGACTGAAATTGTACCAACCACTTTCTCAGACCAAAAATTTATGAAACTAGAAATAAATTATGCAAAGAAAACAAAAAGGCTCACAAAAGCATGGAGGCTTAAAAACATGCTCCTAAATAATCAATGGATCAATGAGCAAATAAAAATAGAAAGCAATATATAGAGACAAATGAAAACAACAACTCAACAAACACCCCCAAATCTGTGGAACTCAGTGAAGGCAGTTCTAAAAGGAAAGAATATTGTGATACAGGCTTACCTCAAGAAAAAAAATAAATCATAAATGAACAGTCGAAACTCACAATTAATGAAACTAGAAAAAGAAGAACAAATGAGGTCCTAAGTCAGCAGAAAGAGGGACATAAAAAAGATCACAACAGAAGTAAATAAAATTGAGAAGAATAAAACAATAGAAAGAATCAATGAAACCAGGAGCAGTTTCTTTGAGAAAATCTACAAAATAGATAAACCCCTAGCCAGACTTACCAAGAAATAAAGAGAGTGTACCCACATAAACAATCAGAGAAAGGAAAAATCACTATGGACACCACAGAAATAAAAGAATTATTAGAGAATATTATGAAAAGTTACATGCTAATGAATTGCATAACTAGAGGAAATGGACAATTTTCTAGAAAAATACAACCATCCAAGGCTGATCCAGGAAGAAACAGAAAATCTGTACAGAACAATTACCACCAAGGAAATTGAATTGGTAATAAAAAAAAACTACCTAAGACCAAAACCCCTGGACCAGATTGCCTTGCCACTGAATTTTTCCAAACATTTAGAGAAGACCTAACACCCATCCTCCTCAAAGTTTTCCAAAAAGTAGAAGAGGAGGGAATAAATACTTCCAAACTCATTCTATGAGGCCAGATCACTCTAATACCAAAACCAGGCAAAGACATCACAAAAAATAAAATTACATATGAATATCTCTGATGAACAAAGATGCAAAAATCCTCAACAGATATGAGCACTCTGGATTCAAAATATATCAAAAAGATCATCCATTATGATCAAGTAGGATTTATTCCAGGGATGCAAGGATGGTACAGTATTCGAAAATCCATCAGCATCATCCATCACATCAACAAAAAGAAAGACAAAAATCACATGATCATCTCAATAGGTGCTGAAAAAGCATTTGACAAAATTCAACTTCCATTCATGATAAAAACTTTCAACAGAATGGGTATAGAGGGCAAGTACCAGAACATAATAAGGGCCATATATGACAAACCCACAGCCAACATCATACTTCAGTAAATAGCTGAAAGCTTTTCCTTTAAGATCGGGAACAAGATAAGGATGCCCACTCTCTCCACTTTTATTTAACACAGTACTGCTGGTCCTGGCCACAGCAATCAGATAACACAAAGAAATAAAAGGCATCCAGATTGGTAAGGAAGAAGTTAAACTGTCACTGTTTGCAGATGACATGATATTGTACATATAAAACCCTAAAGAATCTACTCCAAAACTACTATAACTAATAACTGAATTCATCAAAGTTGCAGGACACAAAATTAATATGCAAAAATATGTTGCATTCCTATATACTAATGATGAACTAGCAGAAAGAGAAATCAGGAAACCAATTCTATTTACAATTGCATCAATAATAGAATAAAATACCTAGGAATAAACCTAACCAAGGAGGTGAAAGATCCTTGAAAACTACAAGACTCATGAGAGAATTTAAAGAAGACACCAAAAATGGAAATACATTCCATGCTCATGGGTAGGACGAATTAATATTGTCCAAATGGCCACCCTGCCTAAAGCAATCTACAGATTCAATGCAATCCCTATCAAAATACCAAGGGCATTCTTCAGTGAACTAGAACAAATAGTTCTAAAATTCATATGGAACCACAAAAGACCCTGAATAGCCAGAGCAATCCTGAGAAGGAAGAATAAAGTTGGGGGAGGGGGAAATTATGCTCCCAGACTTCAAGATCTACTACAAAGCCATAGTAATCAGACTGGTACTGGAACAAGAACAGACCCATAGACCAATGGAACAGACTAGAGAGCCCAGATATAAACCCAAGCATATGTGGTCAATTAATATACAATAAAGGAGCTATGGATATACAATGGGGAAATGAAAGCCTCTTCAACAACTGGTGTTGGCAAAACTGGACAGGTACATGTAAGAGAATGAAACTGGATTATTGTCTAACCTTATACACAAAAGTAAACTCAAAATGGATCAAAGACCTGAATGTAAGTCATGAAACCATAAAACTCTTAGAAGAAAACATAGGCAAAAATCTCTTGAATATAAACATCAGCAATTTTTTTCCTGAACATATCTTGGGCCAAGGAAACAAAAGCAAAAATGAACAAATGGGACTACATCTAACTAAAAAGCTTCTGTAAGCAAGGGACACCATTAGTAGAACAAAAAGGCATCCTACAATATGGGAGAATATATTCATAAATGACATATCTGATAAGGGGTTAACATGCAAAAAATATAAAGAATTTACACACCTCAACAACCAAAAAGCAAATAAGCCAATTAAAAAATGGGCAGAGGACATGAATAGACACTTCTCCAAAGAAGAAATTCAGATGGCCAACAGGCACATGAAAAGATGCTCCATATCACTAATCATCAGAGAAATGTAAATTAAAACCACAATGAGATATCACCTCACACCAGTTAGGATGGCCACCATCCAAAAGACAAACAGCAACAAATGTTGGCGAGGATGTGGAGAAAGGGAACCCTCTTACACTGCTGGTGGGAATGTAAACTAGTTCAACCATGTGGAAAGCAATATGGAGGTTCCTCAAAAAACTGAAAATAGAAATACCATTTGACCCAGGAATTCCACTTCTAGGAATTTACCCAAAGAAAACAAGATCCCAGATTCAAAAAGATATGTGCACCCCTATGTTTATTGCAGCACTCTTTACAATAGCCAAGATATGGAAGCAACCTAAGTGTCCATCAGTAGATGAATGGATAAAGAAGAAGTGGTACATATACACAATGGAATATTATTCAGCCATAAAAATATCCTACCATTTGCAACAGCATGGATGGAGCTAGAGGGTATTATGTTCAGTGAAATAAGCCAGGCAGAGAAAGACAAGCACCAAATGATTTCACTCATTTGTAGAGTATAAGAAGAAAGCAAAACTGACGGAAGAAAACAGCAGCAGACTCACAGACTCCAAGAAGGAACTCACGGTTACCAATAGAAAGAGGTAGGGGAAAGGGGAGGAGGAGTGAGGGAGAAGGTAATTAAGGGGCATTATCATTAGCACACATAATGTTGGGTGCGTCACAGGGAAGACAGTATAGCACAGAGAAGACAAGTAGTGACTCTATAGCATCTTACTATGTTGATGGACAGTGGCTGCAATGGGGTGTGTGTGGGGGACTTGATAATATGGGTGAATGTAATAACCACAATGTTGCTTATGTGAAACCTTTATAAGATTATATATCAATGATACCTTAATAAAACACACACACACACACAAAAGATAGGTAGCAACATAAGTTAACTAAATTGTTTTGAATTATTATAAATTATTTATTTAGAGATTTAATCCCACTATCATGAAATAAGGTAAGACTTAATGCACCGAGGATTGCATTGTTATATAATATTATTTTGAAGGGTATCAGGTACATATGATTTATTCCTTAGTATGCTGGCATTAATTTTAAAAAAATTAATCCTGGTTCCAATTATTTTTTGCTTGTGAATAGCAATCCATATAAACAAGCATTATTTATTGTTATGATTCATATAAAAATGTATGGAAAAAGAAACTCAAGAATCAAATTGGTAATATTAGTATACACATTCACAAGTACAAAACCATTGTTAACAGTAAATGCCATCATTATGTTAAAAAAATGGAAAACATTCTGGAGCAACTGGTTCAAGGCTATTACACATTTACAGAGTCCATTTGTATAACAATTTATAGTGGCTTGAGTATTTTTGCAATTACAGGCCATCTGCTTTCTGTATAAATAAAAATATAATTGTAGTAGTCAGGTTAGCCCGCTGGAATAAACAATCCAAAAAGTGGCTTGACATAGTAAAGGATGGTTTTTCACTCATGTCACAGCCAATGCAGGTTGTCAGGGGTAGGTTGGAGCTTTGCTCCATGAAGGAACCCAGGCCTTTTTCAATGACTCATTCCATCATCTACTAGGGCCCTGAAATCTAGCATGCAACCAGCCTTCTGGCAAGGTGTGGAGAAGGTATGGAGAAGTTACATATGCTCTTTACCATCTCACTGGAGGTGACACACATCATACTCTCCCCCACGTTCCACTGGTGTGATCCAGTCATATGATATACCACTGGAAGCTGTGGTTTCCTACTTCCTCCAAGAAAGAAGAGAACAAATCCAGAATAGCCATAATGGTCTACTCTTCTAGATCACTCATTTTCAAGATCTGTATTAGGGAATAGGGACTGCTCAAATAAATAGGCTAATGTATTTCCCAAGTTAATGCATATCCCTTACAGTCAGGCATTCACTGCGGGCAACTGTCTTTGGTAGATGGTGTTGGGCAGTTTTATCAAACCTTTTTGACTACACTCCAGTAAGAAATGTGTTTTACATGTTGACTCAATACCAGCACATACATACCAATAGAAAAATTACATACCTACTCTTAAGACTTACCCTTAGTATGTGTGGTGCACTCTGGTATTTTCTATACTACTTTCTACACCATTCCCTTCTATTCTAGTCTTGCTTGCTTCAATACTAGGATTATATGTAATCTTGGGAGGCTCCATTCCATCTTTAGCCCAGAGGAGTCTGACTTGTAGACAATGCTCAGTGCAGTTCCTGTAGGTACCAAAGAGTTGCCATTATCACTTGTGATCACTTCTGTGTGCTTTTCTCCTTCCCTACAGCTAGGGTTGTCAGATTGCACAAATAAAACTACAGGATGCCCAGTGAAATTTGAATTTCAGACAATTAAACTTTTTTGGTATAACTATGTCTTATACAATATTTGGGACATATTTATACTAAAAAAATTATTCGTTGATATTTAAATTAATTAGGTGTCTTGTATATTATCTGGTGTTCCTACCTATAGTGAATGATACAATGCAGAGGGGAGATGCTTTTCAGCTGCTATTTAGTTGTCTTGGTTGCTGATACTAAGTATATCAGACAGGCATTAGATATGCTTTAGGAATAGGAAGGGAGAGGCTGTGAGATTGGGGCCTGTTTTGTAGTGAGGCAGGGAGAAGAGAGGGGTTGTAGTCAACATCAATGGGAGGTAGCAGAGAAAAGGGCAGCTGGGGATGGGGTGACAATGACCTGAGAAAGAGAAAGTGCTGGCCAGGAAGTGAGTGTGCCCAGGGAGCATTCCTGTAGACTTAGAGTGGCAGGGGTAGTGGCTTCCCAATGCCTTTATCTCCTTATCCATACCTCTTGAGACCCCATCCCTTTTCCTCAATTTCCCTTATTGTCACCTGAGCTTTGTTGGAGGCTCTCTCAGGTGACAAACTGCCATTGGGAACTTGAAGCATATGGGCATCTCTCATGTGATAAGAAGGTGCTTTAGCAGGGGTTAAGCAGGGAGAGAGGATTCATTCTTTGAATTCTTAGTTGAAATTATGAATGACTCCTACAGGAATGTGGTTGTAAATGGTAGTATTTCCTATGAAAATGATTCTGCAAAAAATTCCCTGGATGCTTACTAAAATGCAGATGCTAGGGACCCATGCAAAGATTTGGACTTAGCAGATCTAGGATCTAATAAGACTAATAAAGCCAAAAATTCCATATCTATTTTTTACAAGTTCCTAGAGCCACATTTAGAATATACTCTAATGCAGTATAGAATATAGTATGGTTTAGTCTAGTCTAGAGTATTGTATAAGATTATAAAGTATTAGTAAATTACAGTACTATAGGCATAATATACATTTAGTTAGCATTTATAAGTTTTCTGAGATATTTTATTTTCATTTATTTTTTAAAATGAATGTTTTCAGAGTTTCAAGCTACATACTTAGCAAAGGCCTTTTGGAAAAGAGCCCCTTCCCAAATTGGAGATATGGCTAATACAAGTGCCATCTAGTGGCCAATCTAGTTTTAACTAATTTTGCTAAAAAAGTTAAAATGCCTGGGAATTTGAATTTCCACCTGACCAGCTTGAGGGACTAGTTCTTGGACATGAATGTTATTAATTACTGTAAATTCTGCGGGGAATGGTCCCAGCTATGTTGAAGTTACTGCAGCACACATAGGTCTAATTTTCCCATCTTTGAAGCAGGCAGCTGGGATAAGGAGGGTGTGGATCACAAAGTTGCTCTTCTATATAGAAGGTATTTCTGAGAGCACTTATCAAGGAGTTGTATTTGATATTGATTCATTCATTATTCAGTCATTCATTCAACATCAAGTCATCATTTATTTACTTATTTATTCAGTGCCAGCTAGGTTTAAGGCACTGTGCTAGGGAATAAAAAATTAATCAGACTGTGCTTTTTATTCTTTCATGGGCTTGTTGTTTAATAGGGAATATATACATCCATGCCTTTAATGACATTAGTTTTGGAAGATTTAGAAAGGTGAATGAGACATGGTCCTAATGTAAGGAATGTATAGGCTGCAGAGGAAATAGGAAACTCCCTGCACGGCTCTAGGTGTTGTCTTGGGGTGATGAGACGTGCACTTGCAAAACAGGGAATATGGTATTTGGTGGCTGAACTTTGTGCTCCAATCACAAGTGCTGCAAGAAGGCCGAAAGCTGCCTCTCTGAGCTCAGTACTCTCTGCCTTCCATACTTGGCTCTGCACATTTTGGAATCATCAGACAATGGTTAGTATAGAAGGAATTACAAATGAGCTTTTTTTCACATGCATGGTTATCAACTGCAACACAGCAGCTTTACAAAACAAACAAAAAACCCCACAAAAAAACTAGCCCTGTTGTTGATTGTACTAATTTTCTTAAAACTTTTATATTGATTTTGTGCTACCTTATGTGGCTAATAAATCCAAATGAAAAAATTCTAGGGGCTATTTCTTAGTTCATTTTGATGATGATAAAAAAAAGTGACACCACAAGTTGAATAACAAAGAACAGCTTATATTTGAATTTAGTTACAATGATTTAATGGTGATCCCCCAAGTGCCTTCCCTTAGAGTATCGTTAAATTCTGTAGTGTTTTCAAGTTCCCCCTGCCCCCATTTTTCTCCGTCAGGGTCATGATTGATTAATTTTATTGACTTAATCTCAAACTGATATTTTTACATGAAATCCTTTCAAATATTCAGAGATAGACTTCATTTTTATGGTTTAAATTTGAGCAGTTTTTCGGTGCTTTGCTCAGTGGCTGTTCTGAATGCTGAGCTGGAAAAGGAAACTTAAAAATGATTTATAAAGCAGGTAATATATGTGATATTCATATTACCTACTAAAGCCTGCAAAGGAAAACTGATACTGCTTTTTTTCCTTTGAAAATATTCCCAAACCACTATTCAATTAAAATCTCTAACTGAACATCCCAGATTGTAACGTATTAATGATAGAGATCTACATAATTTAATGCTGTCTTTAAAAACAGATATAAGAAAACACTGTGAGTGATTTATGGTTTAATAAAATTTGGTATCATTTATATATTGATAAACTACCTTAATTAAAATGTTTTTTGCATTGCCTAGACATGCCATTAACTTCCACTAAGATGAAGGCAACATTTGGTTACTAAAAAAGTGCTTTGTACTAAGGTAGTTGATTGATATGAATGGGATTTATGCAAATTTCACAGGTCTAATATAATTTTTGTGTGCAATGATTTTCTAAAAGGAGACAAAGCAGCTTTGAGTTCCAGCTATTATTTCTGGGATATTTGCTGAGAATGGACTATAGCAGCTCCTTTTTTCTGGGTAAAGGAAACTGCTCACAGATGCTCCTACTAGGCATGGCATTGGTCATAGCAGTCTACCCTGGCAGGGTCTGATTATTTTTGTGATTCTCTGACTTCTCCTTTTTGCCAATTAAATATAAATTTGGGTTTAAGTATTCTTTGTTAATGATTACAGCAGCATCAGCATGACAAACTAGCAAGCCAATAGGTAAGGTTAAATACACCTCCTTTAATAAAGATGCTCTATTCATTCATCATTCATTCATTCACTCATCATTCCTTCAATAAATATTTATTAAGCATCCATTATGTATCAAGTAATGTTTTAGAAGCTGGGGTTTCCACAGTGGATAAAACAGGCCACCATCCCGTGAATGATACAGGCTGCCATCCTGTGAATGAAAATACTTGTGAATGATAGCCCATAGTCCCAAGCTTACTTTCTAGTGGGTGGATATAGACAACAAGCAAAACAGATAGGTGAAACTTATAGTATGCAGTTGGTGATAAGTGCTATGGAGAAAACTAAAGCAGGAAAGGGGTAGAGGGAGTTCCAGGGAGAAGGAAGAGATTCAAATTTAAATAAAGGGGTCAGAGAACACTTCACTGAAGGCAAAGACAAAGGAGGCAAAGGAATGAGCCATGTAAATATATCTGGGGAAGAATGGTCTTGGCAGAGTAAAGAGCAAGTGCCATGGCCACAAGGTACAAAAGTGCCTGTTGTGTTAACTGAACAATCAGGAGCTGGTAAGGCAGGGGAGAATACAGGGGATGAAGTCAGAGGGGTATTAGGGTCAGATCATGTAGGGCTTTTGAAGTCATTCTAAAGACTTTGGTGTTTACCATCAGGGACCCAGGGAGCCACTGGAGGGTTTTGAGCAGAGAAATAGTGCTATTTGATTTATGTTTTAAAAGAATCACTATGGCTTCACTGAAACAGGAAGCAAGGTTGTTAGCTGAGAGTGAGGGTAAGAGAAAGGATCTTGGAAGAGATCATGATGCAGTGGCCTAGGAGAGTGGGACAATGATTTGATTAAGGAAATAGAGTGTGATTCCTAGGCAGCACAGGGGGCCTGCGTGGGGTTAGGATTTAATAACGGTTGAGGTTTTGCCAAGTGACTAAGGGAAGGGAGGATGGGGCAAGGGAGTTGAGGTGTCATGCAGGGGAATGATATAGTGGTTAACTCTGGAGTTTAGCCTGAATAAGGAGAAAAGTGAGTGCATGAGGGACAAGGACATGAAGAGGTAGTAGGATTAATGGAATGAAAGTGTCATGCTGCAGGATTGTGGGGTGTGGGGTATGGGACAGAAAGAGCTGGTCAGAGAATAATATGCTTGAAATTAAGATCATGGGACAAAAATTGGTTTCATTTAGGGTGTGGCAAAAAAGTGACTTTCTCAAATGAAGTATAAAAATCCCAAAGAAAATGTTCATTATAACTGGATCCCTTTGAATCATGGCATTCTTTCTAGATCCCCCATCCCCCAAATATTGAGCTTTTAGAACACTAGCAGAAGATATCCACAATGGCTGACTTAGAAGTTTATGTACTCAGTGTGTAGATTTCATTAAGGAAAAAATTATAATCTAACAGAATCCATCTTTTGAAGATTTATTTGCTTTATCCTAGCTAAAAAAAAAAAACAAATAAAAAAACTAAAAGGGACTGAGATCAAGGAGACAAAATTTGTCCTGTTCAGTTGGAAATATTCAATGAACAAATGAAAATCACATTTATATTTTCCATTGTCCGAGACACTGGCTTGTACAGTAGGAAAACACTTGTGAATGATAGCACAGTAATGATTACAGTAAAACCAAAACACACGATTACCCAAGAAACACTTGCCATTAGAACACATGAGATCATTTACTAAATCATGCTGTTTCTGTGTTGCTTTTGAAGAGACTATTAGACTCTAAGCACATAAAACTTAAAAGAAGGTAAACATAAATTATTTAGTGCTTTTTCTTAAATACAGATTAAAAGGCCAACATTTGGAATTTCATAACATACAATTTGTAGTTAGGCTGCTCAAGTCAAAATTGCATCATGATATGTAAGGATCTCTTAAATTAAATTGGAACAAGGATTTGAAAATACCTGCTTTTTTTTCTTGTTCTCCATAAGTCTTTCTAGATATAGTAATTCAAAAAAAAATTGATACTTCAAGCTCTGTGTTGTTTCACATCAAGGATAATTAGCTATGTCATTATTTTGAAGAAAGAAATTAGAAGTGACATAAATACACCTTTTTAAAAAGTTTAAAAGCTTACAACATATATAGATTTTGCTGTTCTATAGTTTCTAAAAATCAAACACTTAAATTTGTTTTGTTTTGTTATAGGCTAGAGTATAGAGAGAAATGTGTATATATTTCAAATTGAGTATGTGAGAGAATTAAAATGGCTTAAAAACTATTGTAAGTCTGTATATTTTAACACAGAGTGTAGAATTTTTCATTTTCTGTGGCTTAATTGGGAAATTAAACAAGGACACAGGTCAGCAATCTTATACCAGTTGCTTTGTCACAATGCAAGTGTGTCAAGGTGTCAAGTATTACTACCAGTACTTAGAAGTATATTATTTTTAAGATAAATTAATATGAAGCACATTTGTTTGGATCCTCTCATAATTACAAATCACAGTGTTCTGGTTTCTTCCCGCCTTGTCCAAACACTGGAAAAATTTACATGATTTTCATTTTCCATTTAATATGAATCTTTGGACTTAGAGCTTTATTAAGTTAAGAAGGCAAGATGCTTTGTAAAGAGCCAAAGTAGCTAACTCATTAATTGAAAATATTTCTGTCAGCCAAAGTCACAAAGAAAAGGTTTGTTACTAACAAGCCAGTTTTAGCTACATTTTGAAAGGGATATGGTAACCCAATCAACCAGTTACATGTAGAACCCCCTCAACATTTAAAAGCTCCAAAAATTTTCCAACAGTACATAATATAAAAAGCTGGGTGAAACATAACCTTAAATTTGTAATAATAAAGCCAACAGTTGTGGTGAAGGTGTATGACATCCCAACTAGCTAAATCAACTACTGACCATTCAACACTTGCTAGATTTGGTTGAGGCCTGCAAGAAAAGGAAATCTCAAATAGTTTATAATTTCAAGGGGTCTCATGGAGCTTATAATTTCTTGGTGTAGATGGGACTAATACAAATACAAAACAACAGAATACAACATATGATGAATGAGCTTAGGGAAGGGGAAGTACCTGTGCTTTCCTTTCAAAATACCTTGCCTTCCTCCTAAGAGACTGCATTGCTTTTGCACTTACTGTTACTCATATAGCACATACTACTCATGCCTTAGAAGTATGTACTATTTTGGGGGGCTGTCTAGCATCTGAGTTATCCTCCTAGATTTTGAAAATTCTTATCCTAGGAGTTTTGATAGGAGGAAGACTGAAAAATCCAGATATTCACTGTCCCAGCCTCATTCACTGCTAGGGTACAGGCATCAGACCTAGACTCAGCCAATCAATTTTTAAAAATATAACAGCTTTATTGAGATGAATTCATATACCATTTGATTTACCCACTTAAAGTGTACAATTCAGTTGTTCTCAGTATATTCATAGACTTGAGTGACCATCATCACAATTTTAAAACATTTTCATCGTCTCAAAAAGAAACTCCAGGGGAGAGGAAAACATGGCAACGTGAATAGGGTGGCAGAAATCTCCTCCCAAAACCATATATATTTTGAAAATACAGCAAATACAACTATTCTTAAAAGAGTGACCAGAAGATACAGTACACCAGCCAGCCTACGTCTGTGAGAACCCAACATCTCATGGAAAAGGGTAAGAAACAAAGCCTTGACCTGGTGGGACCTGAGCACTCCCCCCACCCCAGCCCACTGGCAGAAGGAAAAGAATCAGAGTGGGGAGGGAGTGGAAGCACAGGACTGCTAAATAACCAGCCCTAGTAATCTGCCCCAGGAGCACAGACACACATTGCATGGTGCTCTGGATATTAGAGGAGCAGAAAAGCAAAATCTGAGACTAAGACTGCGAACAGGTTCCCACTCCCAGCTGCCCTGGGACAAAAGAAAAGCAGGCGATTTAAAAGCCTTAAAGGGACAAAGGTTTAACAGGTGAACAAAATCGTCCTGGCACACTCAGCCCAGCAGGCCGGAAACTTTAAGGAACTTCAGGTGCCCTAACCACCTGGTTGGCAATGCAGCTCCTAGACCCCTCATGGAGATAAGCAGTCTGCTGTTCCTTCCTCCCTGCTGGCACCTGCAAGCAAAATGGCTGTCCCCGTCATTGCCAAACCAGCCAGAGAGCAGCCCCACCTATAGCAACCACATAGCTTAACACAGAGCCTTCTCCCTGCATGTGGCTAACTGGTCCAGACCCAGAGGCTGCTCCCTGTGAGTGGTTGACCAGCACAGACAGAGGACACGGGCGCAGAGACCAGGAGGCAAGAAGGGGCTCTGTTTTCATGGCAGAACATGCGCTGGTGGCCGGTAAACCCTGCCAGCACCCTAGGCCATCCTGAGGGCCGCCCCACCCACAGCAGCCTAGGGGATTAACACAGAGGCTGCGCCCTGTGCATGGTTGACCAGCACAGGCAGTGGAGATGGGCGTGAAGACCGGGAGGCATTAAGGGGCTTTGTTCTCATGGAACACATGCTGCTCACTTGCAAGTCCTGCCAGTGCCCTAGGCCATCCCGAGGGTTGTCCCGCCCACAGCCACTCAGGGGATTAACCCAGAGGCTGCTCCTTGTGTGCAGTTAACTGGCACAGACAATGGAGACAGGCAAGGCAACCAGCAAGCAGGAAGGGGCTTTGTTCTCCCAGCTAACACACGTGCCACTTGCCGGCGACCACTCCCATTGCCATGAAATGGCAGAAGAACCTTGTTCAATCCAAAACCCCTCAAACACCAGAGAGAGGGCTTGGTGAGACTGAAATCACCAATATTCCTGAAAAAGAATTCAAAATAAAAGTCATATGCATGCTGATGGAGCTACAGAGAAATATTCAAGAGCTAAGGAATGAATTCAGGAGGGAGATAACAGAAATGAAACAAACAATGGAAGGATTTAAAAGCAGACTGGATGAGGTGGAAGAGACTGTTAGTGGAATAGAAATCAGAGAACAGGAATACAGAGAAGCTGAGGCAGAGAGAGACAAAAGGACCTCTAGGAATGAAAGACTATTAAGAGAACTGTGTGACCAATCCAAATGGAACAATATTCGCATTACAGGGATACCAGAAGAAGAAGAAGAGAGAAAAAGGGATAGAAAGTGTCTTTGAAGAAATAATTGCTGAAAACTTCCCCAAGCTGGGGAAGGAAATAGTGTCTCAGGCTATGGAAGTGCACAGATATCACAACACAAGGATCCCAAGGAAGACAACACCAAGACATATAATAATTAAAATGGCAAAGATCAAGGACAAGGAAAGACTATTAAAAGCAGCCAGAGAGAGAGAAAAGATCCCCCACAAAGGAAAACCCATCAGGTTATCATCAGACTTCTCTGCAGAGACCTTACAGGCCAGAAGGGAATAGCATGATATATTCAGTGCAATGAAATAGAAGGGCCTTGAATGAAGAATACTGTATCCAGCAAGATTATCATTGGAACGAGGGATTAAACAATTTTCATATAAGCAAAAGCTGAGTGAGTTTACCTCCCCCAAACCATCTCTACAGTGTATTTTAAAGGGACTGCTCTAGATGGAAGTATGCTTAAGGCTAAATAGCTGTCACCAGAGAAAATAAAACCACAGCAAAGGAAGTAGACCAACTAAATACTAACTAAATGCAAAATAAAATCAGCTATCCACAAAATCAGTCAAGGGAAACAGAAAGAGTATAGAATAAAACACCTAACAAATAAAGAGTGGAGGAGGAAGAAAAAGAAGGGATAGAAATTAAGAATCATCAGACTGCGTTTATAATAGCATAATAAGTGAGTTAAGTTAGACAGTTAGATACTAAAGAAGCTGCCCTTGAACCAATGGTAACCATGAATCCAAAGCCTGCAATGGCAATAAGTACATATCTATTGATAATCACCCTAAATATAAATGGACTGAATGCCGCAATCAAAAGACACAGAGTTACTGAATGGATAAAAAAGCAAGACCCATCTATATGCAGCCTACAGGAGACTCACCTCAAACCCAAAGATATACACAGACTAAAAGTGAAGGGATGGAAAAAGATATTTCATACATACAACAAGGAGAAAAAAGCAGGTGTTGCAGTACTTGTATCAGACAAAATAGACTTCTAAACAAAGAAAGTCATAGGAGACTAAGGACATTACATAATGATAAAGGGGTCAGCCCAACAAGAGGATATGACCATTATAAATATCTATGCACCCAACACAGAAGCACATACATATGTGAAAAAAAGACTAACAGAATTAAAGGAGGAAATAGAATACAATGCATTCATTTTAGGAGACTTCAACACACCACTCACTCCAAAGGACAGATCAAACAGACAGAATATAAGTAAGGAGACGGAAGCACTGAACAACACATTAGAACAGATGAACCTAAAAGACATCTATAAAACATTCCACCCTTTTTCCCTCTTATCCCGGGTGGAATGTTTTATAGATGTCTGTTAGGTTCATCTGTTCTAATGTGTTGTTCAGTAGATTAATGATACCAAAATAAATGATTAAAAAAAAAAGATTCCACCCAAAGCAGTAGGATACACATTTTTCTTGAGTGCACATGGAACATTTTCCAGAATAGACCACATTGTAGGCCACAAAAAGAGCCTCAGTAAATTCAAAAAGATTGAAATTGTACCAACCAATTTCTCAGATCACAAAGGTATAAAACTAAAAATAAATTGTACAAAGAAACAAGGCTCACAAACACATGAAGGCTCAACAACATGCTCCTAAATAATCAATGGTCAATCACCAAATTAAAACAGAGATCACGCAATATATGGAGACAAATGAAAAAAATAACACAACACCCCAAATCTGTGGGACAGAGCGAAAGCAGTTCTAAGAAGAAAGTATATAGCAATCAAGGCCTATTTAAAGAAGGAAGAACAATCCCAAATGAATACTCTAAATTCACTATTACTGAAACTGGAAGAAGAACAAATGAGGCCCAAAGTCAGCAGAAGGAGGGACATAATAAAGATCAGAGAAGAAATAAATAAAATTGAGAAGAATAAAACAAGAGAAAAATTTAATGAAACCAAGAGCTGGTTTGAGAAAATAAACAAAATAGATAAACACCTCACCAGACTTATTAAGAAAAAAAGAGAATCTAGACACAGAAACAGAATCAGAAATGAGAAAGGAAAAATCACAACCGACTCACAGAAATACAAAGAATTATTAGAGAATACTATGAAAAACTATATGCTAACAAACTTGATAACCTAGAAGAAATGGACAACTTTCTAGAAAAATGTAACCTTCCAAGACTGACCCAGAAAGAAACAGAAAATGTAAACAGACCAATTACCAGCATGAAATTAAATCGGTAATCAAAAACTACCCAAGAGAAATGCATCCCATGCTCTTGGCTAGGAAGAATAAATATTGTCAAAATGGCTATATTACCCAAAGCAATCTACAGATTCAACGCAATCCCTATCAAACTACCTACAGCTTTCTTTAATGAACTCGAACAAATAATTCTAAATTTCGTATGGCACCACAAAAGACCCCGAATAGCCAAAGCAATCCTGAGAAGGAGGAATAAAACAGGGGGAATTACACTCCCTGACTTCAAGCTCTACTACAAAGCCACAGTAATCAAGACAATTTGGTATTGGCACAAAAACAGACCCACAGATCAGTGGAATAGAATACAAAATCCAAACATCAACCCAAACACATACAGTCAATTAATATTTGATAAGGGAGCCTTGGATATACATTGGGGAGATGATGGCCTCTTCAGCAGCTGGTGTTGAAAAACTGGACAGCTACATGTAAGAGAATGAAACTGGACTACTGTCTAACCCCATACACAAAGGTAAACTCAAGGTGGATCAAAGACCTGAATGTAAGTCATGAAACCATAAAACTCTTAGAAAAAAAATATAGGCAAAAAGCTCTTGGACATAAACATGAGTGACTTCTTCATGAACATATCTCCCCGGGCAAGGGAAACAAAAACAAAAATGAACAAGTGGGACTGTATGAAGCTGAAAAGCTTCTGTACAGCAAAGGACACCATCAGTAGAACAAAAAGACTTCCTACAGTATGGGAGAATATATTCATAAATGACATATCCGATAAGGGGTTGACATCCAAAATATATAAAGAACTCACACACCTCAACAAACAAAGAGCAAATAATGCAATTAAGAAATGGGCAGAGGACATGAATAGACACTTCTCCAAAGAAGAAATTCAGATGGTCAAAAGGCACATGAAAAGATGCTCCACATCACTAATCATCAGAGAAATGCAGATTAAAACCACAATGAGATACCACCTCACACCAGTGAGGATAGCCAACATCCAAAACACAAACAACAACAAATGTTGGCAAGGATGTGGAAAAAAGGGAAACCTCCTACACTGCTGGTGGGAAGCAAATTAGTTCAACCATTGTGGAAAGCAGTATGGAGGTTCCTCAAAAAACTCAAAATAGAAATACCATTTGACCCAGGAATTCCAGTCCTAGGAATTTACCCTAAGAATATAGCAGCCGAGTTTGAAAAGACATATGCATCCTTATGTTTATTGCAGCACTCTTTACAATAGCCAAGAAATGGAAGCAACCTAAGTGTCCATCAGTAGATGAATGGATAAAGAAATGGTACATATACACAATGGAATATTATTCAGCCATAAGAAGAAAACAAATCCTACCATTTGCAACAACATGGATGGAGCTAGAGGGTACTATGCTCAATGAAATAAGCCAGGTAGAGAAAGACAAGTATCAAATGACTTCACTCATCTGTGGAGTACAAGAACGAAGGAACAAAACAGCATCAGACTCACAGAATCCAAGAATGGACTAACAGTTACCAAAGGGAAAGGGATTGGGGAGGATGGGTGGAAAGGAGGGATAAGGGGAATAAGGGGCATTACGATTAGTACACATAATGTAGGGGGGCCACGGGGTAGGCACTATAGCACAGAGAAGACAAGTAGTGACTCTATAGCATCTTACTATGCTGATGGACAGTGACTGTAATGGGGTGTGTGGTGGAGACTTAATAATGGGGGGAATGTAGTAACCATAATGTTCATGTAATTGTATATTAATGATACCAAAAAAACCCCAAAACTCCATACCCTTATTTAGCAGCCACTCTCTGTGTCCCCTATGTTCAGCCCTTGGCCACTCCAATCTCCTTTTGGTCTCTGTAGATTTGCCTATTCTGGGCATTTCATATAAGTGGAATCATATAATAAGTGGTCTTTTGTAATTGCCTTCTTTCACTTAGCATGATGTTTTCAAGGTTCATCTATGTTGCAGCATGCATCAGAAATCCATTCCTTTATATTGCTGTATAGTATTCCATTTATTGATGTATCACCTTATATTTATCTATTCATCAGTCAGTGGACATTTGGGTTTTTCCAGTTTTTAGTCATGAATACTGTTATGAACATTCATGTACAAGTTTTGTGTGGACCTACATTTAATTTCTCTTGTGTATATAACTAGGAGTAGAATAGCTGGGTCATATGGTAGCTCTATGTTTAACACTTTGAGGAGTGGCAGAGCATTTTCCAAAGTGGCTGCTCTGTTTCATTCCACCATCCACATATGAGGGTTCCAACCTTTCCACATCTTTGCTAACACTTATTATCTGTCTTTTTGATTATAGCCATCCTAACACGTGTGAGGTGACATCTGTGGTTTTTGATTTGCATTTCCATAATGGCTAATGATGCTGAATATCTTTTCATGTCTTATTGAGCATTTTTATATCCTTTTTGGAGATATGTCTATTCAAGCCCTTTGCCCATTTTTAAACTGAGTTAACTTGTCTTTTTATTATTGAGTCATAAGTGTCCTTCATATATTCTAATTACAAGTCCCTTATTAAAAATTTGTTTTGTGAAAAATTTCTCCCATGGTTTTTTTTTCACTTTTGTAATGGCACCCTTTGAAGCACAAAGGTTTTTAATTTTAATAAAGTCCAATTTACCTAGGTTTTTTTGTTGTTCCTCAGGTGTCATATCTAAGAAATCATTGCCTAATCCATTGTGACAAAGGTTTACTCCTATGTTTTCTTCTGAATGTCTTATATAGTGTTCAGTCTTACATTTTGGTCTTTGATCCATTAATTTTTGTTCATGATTTGCGGTCCAACTTGATTCTTTTGCATGTGGATATCCAGTTGTCCATCCCAGCACCATTTGTTGAAAAGATTTTTCTTTCCATATTAAATTGTCTTGGCACCTTTGTCTCAAGTCAATTAACTATAAATGTGAGGATTCATTTCTAGACTTTTAATTCCATTCCATTGATCCTCATGCCTATCCTTATGCTAGTACCATACTGTCTTGATTACTATAGCTTTGATGTAAACTTTGAAATCAGGAATCGTGAATCCCTCAGTGTTGTTCTTTTTCAAGATTGTGTTGGCTACTTGAAATTCTGGGTTCCTTGAATTTCCATACGAATTTTATTATCAGCTTATCCATTTCTGCAATGAAGCCAGCCAGGATTTAGTTGGAGATCTTGCTGACTCTGTAATTCACTGTGGGCACTAAAGCCATCTTCACCATATGAAGTCTTCCAACCCATGGACATCGATGTATTTCTATTTACTTAGGTCTTCTTTAATTTTTTTCAACAATATTTTGTAGTTTTCAGAGTACAAATTTTGCATTCCTCTTGTTAAGTTTATTCTTAAGTATTTTACTTTATTTGGTAATGTAAATGGAATTGTTTCCTTAATTTCATTTTTGGTGTGCTCATTACTGCTGTATAGAAATACAATTGAGTTTTGTATATTGGTCTTATATTATACAACATGAAACTTGTTGTTAGTTCTAATAGTTTTTTAGTGGATTCCTTAGGATTTTCTATATATAAGATCATGTCATCTGCAAACAGGGATAGTTTTAGATAGTTATTACTTTCCAATCTGGATGCTTTTATCTCATTTTCTTCCCTAATTGCCATGACTAGAACTTCCAGTAGCATGTTGAATAGAAGTAATAATGGACATTCTTGTCTTGTTTCTGACCATAGGGGTCGACCATTCAGTCTTTAACCATTAAGTTCAACCCATCAAATTTTGGATGCAGAGCAGTGGAGAGCCCACTCCACTCCCTCTTCCCCTTTCCTGCTTCATTTTGTGCACTTATCTCATGTATTGTATGTTTCTAACCATTTGTTTTATAGTCTGTCCCCAACCCCCACCTAATGTAAATGCTCTTAGTTAGGGCAGACATTTTTGTTTGTTTTAATTACTGTTTAATCAGTGACTAGAACTGTATTGGACACACAGTCGCACTCACTACATATCTGTTGATTGAAAAAGTGATACCATGGTGTGTTTTCTGTTGCTGATTTGCTAGCTCTTTCATGAAGGGAAGCATAATTTTGGATTTTTAAAATACTTGTTTTATAATAACTGTATGATAGCAGATGGTAACTAGACTTATATTGGGAATCATTTTGTAATGTATAAAATATTGAATCACCCTAATGTATACCTGAAACTAATAGTGTATGTATGTCAAATATACTTCACCTTAGAAAAGATTAAGAAAAAAAAGTCTTTGTTTTGTCTGTACCTGCTAGCATAATATATCAGATATATTAGATACTCAGTTAAGTGTTGGTGAAATGGAATCAAACATTCTGTTGAAGATGAAAGCCTTCATGGAATGAAAGCTGAGCTGGGACTGAATGATGAGAAGGAATGAGATGGACAGAAGCAAGGAAATGTTAGTTGTGTAAAATGTAAATTTTATAAATTTGGTTTAAAGAACCAACTGTGCAGAGAACTCTCATAGTTCTCAGGGCCAAAAGCTTGAAATCAAGGTATTACAGGGCCTGTTCCCTCCAAAGCATCTAAATGGGGGAGCCTTCCTAGCCTTTCCTAGCTTCTAGAAACCCTAGGCATTCCTTGCCTTGCAGTTGCAGTACTTCTGTCTCTGATTCCATTGTTGCATGGTGTTTTCCCAGCATGTCTCTGTCTTCCTTCCACATGGCATTTTCCTCCTCTTATAAGGACACTGATCATCTTGGATTAGGGCTCATCCTAATGACCTCATCTTAACTTGATATATCTGCAAATGCCTTATTTCCAAATAAGGTCACGGTCCCCATCACTGGAATGCCCCAGTCTGACAGGCTGACACTATTATTTATAGCTCAGCTCAAGTGTCGCTTTCTCTGGGAAGCCTTCCCTGAGTCCGAATCAGGTAAGTACCTTCTCTTTCAGGCCTGTGTAAGATTTATCTTGTTACACTGTGATGATTAGTTTACCTGTCCCTTTCTTACACTAAATGTGAACTTGTTGAAGGTAGAGACTTTGTGTCTTGTTTATCATTATGTTCTCATTGCTTAGCATTTTATAGTAAATGTTTACTACTCAATGAGTAATATTTTGAAGGAAATTTTACAGAATCTAGAATCCAACAGACTGTAAAAGAAGAAGAAATGGAATGTAACTTTGAGTATGAGTATGAGGCCAAGAGAGGTATATATGGGCAGAAAGAGTGCAATTCAAAGGGGAGATGGTTTGGGGGAAAATATTATAATCCCAAGTAAAAGAGATTGTGGAATAAATGTGTGGTAGAGGGAGTAGAGGGGGGAACCCTTTGAGGACAGGCCTATGCCTTACCTTTGGGTTCCTATACTTAATATTCTTTCTGCCTGGCATAAAGAGGCAATTAATTAATATTTGCTACATGAAGTGTAAAGGGAATATTTCCAGATTTCTAGGATGGTGTTTCTACTGAACAAACAGAGAAACTGTGGACAGTAACTGGCTTGAGGGCTAGGAAGATAATGCCTTCAGCTTTTGGGTATGTTGATTTAAAAGTTAGAACAGAATGTTTAAGAGGGAAAGTCCCAGTAGACAAATCTCTGGAGCCACAGAAGCTCAGAGCTGTGGACTTGAAAGTCACAGATACCTATTTGGAAGTTATCAATATAGAGATGATAATTGAAGATATGGAAGTAGATGAGATTTTAGAAGGATTGGGCATAAAGTAAAAAATTAGGAAAAATAGGTTGGGTCTTGGGAAAACACAAATTTGGGTACTAGGAGATGAAAATTAATTCAGTAAAGAAGCTGGAGACACCTGTATAGGACAGTGTCACAGAATCCAAAGGAGAAAATAATGTCAAAAACAGGAGGTGATTAACTGTGCCAAATGATGAAAAAAGATCAAGAATAATGAGGACTGAAAAATAATGAGTTTTAGCTCTAGATTTAGTAATTTGTGACCTTGAAGAGAAATATTTCAGTGGAGCATTGGCAGTTGAATCTAATCTCAGGTATTTAAAAAGGGATTTGGTGACAGTAAGAAAGGTGATGTTATGTAGACCAAATGATTAAATTTGGCAAGAAAAGGAGAGCAAAGCTGGATAGTAGCTTGGAAGGTCAGAGGGATCAACAAAGGACATATTGCTGTGTTTTTGAAATGAGATGAGTTTTTGAAAAATTTAGTGTTTTATAGCTTGAGTGGTTTCCAAATCAGACTAGAATTAAAAGAGTGAGTTACAAAGGTGGGGAAATCATATGGTTTTGGCTTAATGAACCAGAAGGGTGGCCTACTGGGTACTGGAGCTTGGTTCTGTGGACAACATTGGAAAAGACAAATGGGGGAGAATGGATCTTGAGAGGTGTTTATGGTGGAACAGAAATGGTTAGGTCAGGGAGCAGAATCTCAGTATGTTGGAACAGAAAAGACTGAGTAAACCTCTCTGTTTTTATATGAGGCAACTGAGGTTCAGAAAGAAACCCTGGGACTTCTGAGTATTAATAAGAAAACATCTGAATTGTTTGAAAGCGTGATGGATTAGTTTTTCCTTCCCAGACTGTAGGGAATTCCATGGCACCATTACTGTTGCCTAAGGGAGTATTAGATTATAGACAAACCAAGAATCGCTGTCTGCCCCGTTTACTGAGGGTGTTGCTGATCAGAGAGCCGAGTATTAACCTTTCTGGGGAAAGAGTCTCCTTCTCAGACAACTTCTAGAGCAAATTTGGCTGCATTTTGCAAATAGGGATGGAGAAATGGAGACCCATGTTGTTGCCTCTCCAGGGTCATCATTAACCAAACCAGCTGGCTAACAAGCCTGTGGCTATGGAAACAAACTTCACTGAGGAAAGATGGATTATAAAAATAAGCCTCTTTTCTTTTCAACTTGATTTACTGGAATAACAGCTTGGCCCTTTGAATTAGATTTTGCAGAAATATCAGATTGGGTCATTTAATCTCAGTCAATACCTTACCTAGTTTTCTTAAATGTCCTTTCCTATGTGACCTTTTTGGTTCTGTAGGAGACAATGATGAATAGTGTGTTTTCCTACACACAAGAGTTTTTACATTGTGAACTTTAATGTCCTTTGCTTTTCATATGTAGAAACATAGAATTCCTGAGATGAAGAAACAACAGTCTGTGGTGCTGGGCATACCTATGCTGCAGGGACTCAGGGTGATGAAGGGAGCAGAAAGCTGGGAATTTGATGGATCAGTATCTTTCTATATGTAAATATCAGTTTCTTCTCCAAAATATTTTTTTCTCCGTTGAGGTTTGGAGGAGATATGATATGTCTTATGTGCTACCAACTCTTATGTATGTTATGTGTATATATGTGAATGTTAGGCACACGTGTGTATATACACACAGATGCCAGAATTCCTTACCCACACTTGTAAACTCCATGTGCAGGGATAATAGATACTAGCTAGGTTTGAAGGACAGGGGGAGAATATGTGTGACAGAAACATAGAAAGGTTTATTTAAAAATTGTTTGGGTTACTTGAGCTATTTTCCTCTGACCTTATCTTTTGTCTTCCACACTGTTGTATAGTTTTTACATTGTTATTCTAGATAGCACTGAAAAGCTTGAGGCAGCCCATTTAGGAATCTCTCTTAACATATTAAACTGAATAGCATGTAAATAATTTCAATCATAACTTGCAGCCAATAAAAACCTTCCAGAAACTGGCAGACTCTCAAAACCTTTGAAGGCTTCCTCTGCAACTATGGAATTCTATAGAATATAAAAACCAAGTTCAGACTTCAGAAGGAAATTCTGTGGGTGGCAAAAATGAGAAAACATCTAAAGGCCACTCAAAGCCATAAATCTAGGCATAATGTTATGTTTCAGTTATGGTTGGAGAATTTGTCTTCACTTCTTGTTCTAAACTGAGACAACTGTCAGAAGCTAACCAGACACTGCCTTGCACAGGATGTTGAGACAGAGGAGATACCTAAGATAAAAGAAAGGACATTTGCACAAAAGGCACCAACCAATAAGAGACCCAAAGAAACTAGGAGAATCAACAATGGCTACACGTACAAAAGATATACACAGTATATTAAAGAGGTAACACCCTGTTTTAGAGCAAAATGTCTGTAAGCTATTTTAAAGAAAGGCTTTTCTATTTCCAAAAATAACTCCAAAGAAGGACCAATAACCTCCATTGGTAACCCATTAAAATATTTAATAACTCTTGCTTCCAGGATTTAGGTTCCTCTATTCTGCTACAGCCAAGTCAAACTTGTTATGAGTTTAGATGAACTAGCCTGACACATTCCTCTGGGGTGTAGACATTCTTATATGTGAAGATTACAGTTAGGTATTTACTTTTAGAGATCATAATTCTTTTATCCTTAATGTTTATACTCCTTAATCATCTTGATTGCTTTCCTCTATCCTCTTAAAGTTCCCAGAACACCAAAAATATGAACTTGGTTCTTGCCTACAATTATCTCAGGGTCAAACTTCTCATTTTGGACTCCCTAGGAAATGGGAAACATTGAAGCAGTTTTCAACTTTTTCTCTTGTAAAATACATGATGGGTGATGTTCACCTGTGTAACAGAATTTAAAAATGGATGTTCTTCTGAGAGTCAAAGATAATTAACGCTGCATTCTAAAGAAAAGATAGTTCCTATTCAGAATTTCCAAAGGAGTAACTGAGAACTGGTCACATGATTTTTATTTTTTTATTAATTTTTTATTAAGGTATTATTGATATACACTCTCATGAAGTTTTCACATGAAAAAACAATATGGTTACTACATTTACCCAAATTATCAAGTTCACACCCATATCCCAATGCAGTCACTCTCCATCACTGTAGTAAGATGCAACAGATTCACTGTTTGCCCTCTCTGTGCTACAATGTTTTCCCTGTGACCCCCCACACCATGTGTACTAAGCATAATACCCCTCAATCCCCTTCTCCCTCCCTCCCCACCTGCCTTCCCATACCCCTCCCCTTTGGTAACCACTAGTCCTTTCTTGGAGTCTGTGAGTCTGCTGCTATTTTGTTCCTTCAATTTTGCTGTGTTGTTATAATCCACAAATGAGGGAAATCATTTGGCACTTGTCTTTCTCTGCCTGGCTTATTTCACTGAGCATAATATCCTCCAGCTCCATCCATGTTTTTGCAAATGGTAGATTTTGTTTCTTTCTTATGGCTGAATAGTATTCCATTGTGTATATGTACCACCTCTTCTTTATCCATTCATCTACTGATGGACACTTAGGTTGCTTCCATATCTTGGTATTGTAAATAGTGCTGCGATAAACATAGGGGTGCATATGTCTTTTTGAATCTGAGAAGTCGTATTCTGGGTAAATTCCAAGGAGTGGGATTCCTGGGTCAAATGGCATTTCTATTTTTAGTTTTTTGAGGAACCTCCATATTGCTTTCCACAATGGTTGAACTAGCTTACATTCCCACTAGCAGTGTAGGAGGGTTCCTCTTTCTCTGCATCCTCACCAGCATTTGTTGTTCTTAGTCTTTTGGATGCTGGCCATCCTTACTGGTGTGAGGTGATATCTCATTGTGGTTTTAATTTGCATTTCCCTGATGATTAGTGAGATGAAGCATCTTTTGATGTGTCTGTTGGCCATCTGAATTTTTCTTTGCAGAACTGTCTCTTCATATCCTCTGCCCATTTTTTAATCGGGTTATTTGCTTTTTGGGTGTTGAGGCATGTGAGTTCTTTATATATTTTGATGTTAACCCCTTGTTGGATATGTCATTTACAAATATATTCTCCCATACTGTAGGATGCCTTTTTGTTCTGTTGATGGTGTCCTTTGCCACAGAGAAGCTTTTTAGTTCGATGTAGTCCCATGTGTTCATTTTTGCTTTTGTTTCCCTTGCTCAAGGAGATGCGTTCAGGAAGAAGTTGCTCATGTTTATATGGAGATTTTTGTCGATGTTGTCTTCTAAGAGTTTTATGGTTTCATGACTTACTTACAGGTCTTTGATCCATTTTGAGTTTACTTTTGTGTATGGGGTTAAACAATAATCCAGTTTCATTCTCTTGCATGTAGCTGTCCAGTTTTGCCAACACCAGTTGTTGAAGAGGCTGTCATTCCCCATTGTATGTCCATGGCTCCTTTATCATATATTAATTGACCATATATGCTTGGGTTTATATCAGGGCTCTCTAGTCTGTTCCATTGGTCTATGGGTCTGTTCTTGTACCAGTACCAAATTGTCTTGATTACTTTGGCTTTGTAGTAGAGCTTGAAGTTGGAGAGTGTGATCCCCCAGGTTTATTCTTCCTTCTCAGGGTTGCTTTGGCTATTCAGGGTCTTTTGTGGTTCCATATGGATTTTAGAATGCTTTGCTCTAGTTCATTGAAGAATGTTGTTGGTATTTTGATAAGAATTGCATTAAATCCATAGATTGCTTTAGGCAGGTGGCCATTTTGGCAGTATTAATTCTTCTTATCCATGAGCACAGGATGTTTCCATTTATTGGTATCTTCTTTAATTTCTTTCATGAGTGTCTTGTAGTTTTCAGAGTACAAGTCTTTCACTTCCTTGGTTAGGTTTATTCCTAGGTATTTTATTCTTTTTGATACAATTGTGAATGGAATTGTTTTCCTGATTTCTCTTTCTGCTAGTTCATTGTTAGTATATAGGAATGCCACAGATTTCTGCACATTAATTTTGTATTTTGCAACTTTGCTGAATTGAGATATTAGATCTAGTAGTTTTGGAGTGGATTCTTTAGGGTTTTTTATTTACATTATCATGTCATCTACAAACAGGGACAGTTTAACTTCCTCCTTGCCAAACTGGACGCCTTTCATTTCTTTGTATTGTCTGACTGCTGTGGCTAGGACCTCCAAAGCTATGTTGAATAGAAGTGGGAAGAGTGGGCATCCTTGTCTTGTTCCCAATCTTAAAGGAAAAGCTTTCAACTTCTCACTGTTAAGTATAATGTTGGCTGTGGGTTTGTCATATATGGCCTTTATTATGTTGAGGTACTTGTCCTCTATACCCATTTTGTTGAGAGTTTTTATCATGAATGGATGCTGAATTTTCTCAAAAGCTTTTTCAGCATCTACAGAGATGATCATGTGATTTTTGTCCTTCTTTTTGTTGATGTGGTGGATGATGTCGATGGATTTTCGAATGTTGTACCATTCTTGCACCCCTGGAATAAATCCTACTTGATCGTGATGGATGATTTTTGAAGTTTTTTTGAATTTGGTTTGCTAATATTTTGTTGAGCATTTTTGCATCTATGTTCATCAGGGATATTGGTCTGTAATTTTATTTTTTTGTGGTGACTTTGCCTGGTTTTGGTATTAGAGTGATGCTGGTCTCATAGAATGAGTTTGGAAGTATTCTCTCTTTGGAAAACTTTAAGGAGTATAGGTATTAGATCTTCACTAAATGTTTGATAGAATTCGGAGGTAAAGCCATCTGGTCTAGGAGTTTTGTTCCTAGGTAGTTTATTGATTACCAATTTAATTTCCTTGCTGGTAATTGGTCTGTTCCGATTTTCTGTTTCTTTGTGGAAGGTTGTATATTTCCAGAAAGCTGTCCATTTCTTCTAGGTTATCCAGTTTGTTAGCATATAATTTTTCATAGTATTCTCTAATAATTCTTTGTATTTCTGTGGTGTCCATAGTGATTTTTCCTTTCTCATTTTGATTCTGTTTATGTGTGTAGACTCTCTTTTTTTCCTGATAAGTCTGGCTAGGGGTTTATCTATTTTTGTTTATTTTCTCGAAGAACAAGGTCCTGCTTTCATTGATTCCTTCTATTCTTCTATTGTTTTATTCTTCTAGATTTTATTTATTTCTGCTCTAATCTTTATTATGTCCCTCCTTCTACTGACTTTGGGTCTCATTTGTTCTTCTTTTTCTAGTTTCGTTAATTGTGAGTTTAGACCGTTCAAATGCGATTGTTCTTCTTTCCTGAGGTAGGCCTGTGTTGCAATATACTTTCCTCCTAGCCCGGCCTTCGCTGTGTCCCACAGATTTTGCAGTGTTGAATTATTGTCATTGTCTCTGTATATTGCTTGATCCCTGTTTTTATTTGGTCATTGATCCGTTGGTTATTTAGGAGCATGTTGTGAAGACTCCATGTGTTTGTGGGATTTTTCATTTTCTTTGCATAATTTATTTCTAGTTTCATACCTTTGTGGTCTGAGAAACTTGTTACAATTTCAATCTTTTTGAATTTACTGAGGCTCTTTTGGTGGTCTAGGATATGATCTATTCCTGAAAATGTTCCATGTGCTGTTGAGAAGAATGTGTATTCTGCTGCTTTTGGGTGTAGAGTTCTGTAGATGTCTGTTAGGACCATCTGTTCTAATGTGTTGTTCAGTGCATCTGTCTCCTTACTTATTTTCTGTCTGGTTGATCTGTCCTTTGGAGTGAGTGGAGTGTTGAAGTCTTCTAGAATGAATGCATTGCATTCTATTTCCTCTTTCAATTCTGTTAGTATTTGTTTCACATATGTAGGTGCTTCTGTGTTGGGTGCATAGATATTTATAATGGTTATATCTTCTTGTTGGATTGACCCCTGTATCATTATTTAATGTCCTTCTTTGCCTGTTGTGACTTTCTTTGTTTTGAAGTCTATTTTGTCTGATACAAGTACTGCAACTCCTGCTTTTTTCTCCCTATTAGTTGCATGAAATATCTTTTTCCATCCCTTCACTTTTATTCTCTGTATGTCTTTGGGTTTAAATGGCATCTCTTCTATGCTGCATATAGATGGGTGTTGTTTTTTTTATCCATTCAGTGACTTTATGTCTTTTGATTGTTGCATTCAGACCATTTACATTTAGGATGATTATTGATAGGTATGTACTTATTGGCATTACAGACTTTACATTCGTGGTTACCAAAGGTTCAAGGTTAACCTCCTTACTATCTATCAGAGTGCACCTGGACAATTTTGTCTACCTGTCCTTTCTCCTGAGCAGCAAGCTCTGTGCAATCCTTGCCACTTTAGCAGCACTCTAGCTGTTAGGAAGTCTCTCAGACTGCCTGTCTTTCATTTGTCCCAGAGCAGCCAGATATGGATCCCTGCTTTCCACAAGTGTCTGGAATCTCAGTCTCTCCAGGTATTCTGCCTGTCTTAGCTTTCCAACTCCCTAATCACGAGGGTACCATGAAAACACCATGAAATGTAAATTTGTGCTCCCAGGTCAGATCTCCGGAATTAGGTATTCAGCAGTCCCAGGCCTCTACTTCCTCCCCGTTCTGGTGAGCTGGGGTTGGGGAGGGTTTGGGTCCTGCTGGGCCACTGCTTTGGTATGTTATCCTGTTCCATGAGTTTTATTCTTTTCTCCAAGTGTATGCAGTTGGGCGCTGTCCTCTTTTCTGTTGCTCTTTCAGGATTAGTTGTATTAATTATATTTTTGTATTATATGCTGTTTTAGGAGGAAGCCTCTGTCTCACCTCTCACACCGCCATCTTTAATCCTCTCTCTGGTTACATGATTTTTAAATTCCTTGTCCACATAAAGGTCATGAAAAGGTTGATTGAATAGAGTTGATTTCAAGATTTGTCAGCATCTCTTTGGAGAGAGTTGTGCTGAGTGGCATCTCTAAGGAGATAGGTTGAGAGGATGCTTCCTTCTTCATCTCAGATCAAGAGAAAGGAGATCTAACAGATGGCATAGAGAACTTTGTATGTATACCTGTGGGTAAGAGAACATATTGGACTGGTGTCTTATGATTATATGGAAAGCCCAAAAGGCAGAGACCAACTTGGTAGATGCTCTGAAGGAGAGGTGGGTGTGTTGGTTTACCTCTCCTTCTAGTATATGTTGGGCAAAGAATACTGAGATTATTTGCTATGGACGAGTTGTGAAATATGCAATGGAAAACTGGTCTGAAGTCTGGGGCTTAAACTGTTACTAGGATGTATTTCTCCTTTCTCCATCTCTCAGTGTAGCCTTCTGTGCGTTCAGTCTTTTTTCAGACAGTCCTCTCTTTGTAATTACAAGATGGCTGTCAGAAGTTCTTGGGACTAATCCTAGCTTCAACACCAGTGAAAGAGAGCAAGAGTCTTATTCCAGTTCTCTTAGCACAAGTCCTGAGCTATTCTTCTATTAGACTGGCTTATGTCATATACTTGGCCCTGAACAATGGCCAAGTTGACTTTTAGATGAGTCATGTACTTTCCTCCATGGAGCTGGGAAGGGTGTCCCATCCAGTGTACCAGGCTGAGTGGGAAGGGGTAGATCCCCAAATGAATATTAGGATCATGCCATCTCTTTCTTAATTTGGATATGTATGTGTGTGTGAAGAATAAAAAGAGAAAGGATTGAGGTCTGTAGTGGAACGTGAAATTTTTTCTGAGATTAAATGAGTCCAGCTCTAGAAAAAGTGAGATGAGAATGTTTCTGCTGAGAAGTTGGAGCATTTAGTGGTGTTAGAGGAGAGCTGAGAAGGTAGGGAAGTGCATGGTTCTGTATTGGGCAGACTTGCAGCAAAACTTTATTGTAAACCTTTGTGAATGAAATGAATGGGTGTTTAAGGCTCACATTGTCCCAACATTTTCATGTTAACAAATGTCACCCAAAGATAGTGCTTAATGTTTGCTCTGTTCTCAAACAAAAATGGTTCTCCATATAAATTAACTCATCTAATAATACTAGTTCATAGCACTCTGTAGTTCCTTTCATAGTAAAAACACATTTTTCTATTCTATTCTCTTTCTCTCTCTCTCTCTCTATATAGGTGGGGTTATTTATATCTCACACTAGACTATGGATTCCATGAGGGCAAGAGCCATGTCCATTTTGCTTTTCATTGGATCACCAGCATCTTGCAGATTTCCTTGCACTTAGCAGATATTCTGTAAATATTTGCTAAATGGAAGTTGAATAAAGATTGTCCTTTTAGACCCACAGCGTAATTTGGTAAAAGAAGCACATGTTGCTATGGGGGAGGAGGGGCTGCTTGCCTCACCAGCCACCTTGTTTGCCGGACAACTCTCATATCTACTCTGGGTCAGGTTTATGCTGTCAGTTATTCAAACCATTTACCATAACTCTGTGCCAAGAGTCGCTTTCAAGATATAGTGTATGGAGTAAAAGAACACTGCCTGGAGAATAACAGATATCTGTAAACAAGAGACATCCTAAAGGAGGGGGAGTTATTTATAAAAGTAATATTCCAGACCTTTTGGATCGTCATACACAGAAGTTACACTTACATACTATATACATTTTGGTGTTTTGATTTAAAAACACCCATCTTATAAGTATGATAGCTTAAACTTTCTTCCTCATGTAACATAATCTTCATCATTATCAATTAATGGCTATATGATATTTCAGTGAGGAGTTTTTTTCATAAGGCAATCATACTTTTATTGTTGAATACTTAGTTGCTTCTAAATTTTCCAGTGTTATAAATAATATAGGGAGCAACAGCTCTGTGCATATAGCTTTTACTATCCCTTGGATATTTTTCTAGGAAGGTTTCCCGAAAGTATTATTCCAGACTGCTGGCTTAGGGAATCAGGAGTTAAACTGAATTTTTACCATGGAATGTGTTTTCAGATATTTGGAGCTGTCTGTACTCTGTCCACTGAGGGTCCCACTGTAGGTGAAATTCCAGAGCAGGAGTCCCTATTTTATCAAGCCCCAGCCTGGTACTTATTCAAAGTAATGAAGAATTTTTGCCAATATAAGGAAAGGAATTTAGCTTGTATGGGTTGTCTGTTTATTTTTTTTCATTTCCATTAACCTGTTTATGTTGGGATTTAAAAATATGTAAACATTATTTTTAGAACAGTTTTAGAATTACAGAAAATTTACAAAGATACTACAGGAAGTTTCCATCTACCACATACCCAGTTTGCATGATTATTTACATCTTGAAATAATATGGTTCATTTGTTATAACTAAGGAACCAATATTGATATATTATTGTTAGATTTTTTTACTTTTATTTTTCAAAACTGAAATTATAAGGCTTTTAGTCTAGTACAGCAGCACTCAAGTAATTGTAAAGTTAAAGAAATGGAAAGTGAAAAGACAAAAGGAAGACCATGATCATAGTCACAGATGCTTCTTGAGAAGACCAGCAAAGTGTTCCTTGTCCTTATTTCTACTCAAAAATAAAAAAAATCAATGTGAAGGATAATATACAAGACGGAAGAATTTGGAAGCATTCTATTTTTAGGAGACATCCATTAGCAACTGCTTACTATGTTTTTCATTGTTACTACTAAGAACTTACTACTGTGTGAGTAATTGAGGCCTTCAGTACAACAACACTCAAGGAACTGAATCCTGCTAATAACCATGTAAGTGAGCCTTGGAATTGAATTCTGCCCCAACTGAGCCTTCACTTGAGATCCCAGCCCTGGCCAACATCTCGATTACAACCTCTTAAGAGATCATGAAGCAGAGGACCCCATTAATCTGTTTGGATTCTGACCCACAGAAACTGTATTGTTTTAAGCTGCTAAACTTTGGGGCAATTTTATACACAGTAATAGATAACTAATGTACCAAGGTTCTCTCTACCCCAAAGAATGTGATGAGTCACAAATAAGTCACCCATGAATATATACTATATTTCTCAAGATAATAAGAATGGTATTTAATTATAAAAATTCAGGCACTATGCCCCCTGAATAGAAGAGGTGAGGTATTTTTAGAGAATTCTTAGAATGTTGAAGTAGATCTCAGAGGTGTTTTGGTTAATGTTTCTCTAGGAGTATGCCATGAAAACCAGAATTCTTTTTTTTTAAATATAATTTATTTTATTATCATCAATCTACAATTACATGTGCAATATTATGGTTATTAAACTACCCCTTCATCAGGACCCCCCCACCAACCCCATTACAGTCACTGTCCATCAGCATAGTGAGATGCTATAGAATCACTACTTGTCTTCTCTGAGTTGTACTGCCCTCCCCGTGCCCCCCCAACATTACATCTGCTAATCGTAATGCCCCTTTTTCCCTCTTATCCCTCCCTTCCCACCCATTTTCCCCAGTCCCTTTCCCTTTGGTAACTATTAGTCCGTTCTTGGGTTCTGTGAGTCTGCTGCTGTTTTGTTCCTTCAGTATTTTTTCTTTGTTCTTATACTCCACATATGAGTGAAATCATTTGATACTTGTCTTTTTCGGCTTGGCTTATTTCACTGAGCATAATACCCTCTAGCTCCATCCATGTTGTTGCAAATGGTAGGATTTGTTTTCTTCTTATGGCTGAATAATATTCCATTGTGTATATGTACCACATCTTCTTTATCCATTCATCTACTGATGGACACTTAGGTTGCTTCCATTTCTTGGCTATTGTAAATAGTGCTGCGATAAACATAGGGGTGCATCTGTCTTTTTCAAATTGGGCTGCTGCATTCTTAGGGTAAATTCCTAGGAGTGGAATTCCTGGGTCAAATGGTATTTCTATTTTGAGTTTTTTGAGGAACCTCCATACTGCTTTCCACAATGGTTGAACTAATTTGCAGTCCCACCAGCAGTGTAGGAGGGTTCCCTTTTCTCCACATCCTCGCCAACTGTTGTTGTTTGTGTTTTGGATGTTGGCCATCCTCGCTGGTATGAGGTGATATCTCATTGTGGTTTTAATCTGCATTCCTCTGATGATTAGCGATGTGGAGCATCTTTTCATGTGCCTGTTGGCCATCTGAATTTCTTCTTTGGAGAAGTGTCTATTCATGTCCTCTGCCCATTTCTTAATTGGATTATTTGCTTTCTGTTTGTTAAGGTGCATGAGTTCTTTATATATTTTGGATGTCAACCCTTTATCAGATACGTTTTTTATGAATATATTCTCCCATACTGTAGGATGTCTTTTTCTTCTACTGATGGTGTCCTTTGCTGTACAGAAGCTTTTCAGCTTGATATAGTCCCACTTGTTCATTTTTGCTTTTGTTTCCCTTGCCCAGGGAGATATGTTCATGAAGAAGTTGCTCATGTTTATGTCCAAGAGATTTTTGCCTATGTTTTTTTCTAAGAGGAAAACCAGAATTCTTTAATTCCTCTAAAGTTGGTTTCACTCCTAGCCTTCTTTATTTCATGAAGGGTGTCCCCTGGCACTCAGCTGATAAGCCTTGAAATTAAAGGGTCAGTTTAATTCCCTCCTCTTGTAACCACTGCTCCACCCATACAACCAATCACCACCAAGCTTACTACTTCTGTCTTCAAAATATGCCTTAAACCTGTCTACCTTTTTCTGGTACTACCACACTGGCCTAATTTGCCTCATCTCTTGCTTTGAACTGCTACCACAGCTTTTGTGGTAGGCAGAATAATGCTTCTCCTCGTATCCCTGAGGTAACATGCTTTAATCCCTAGAATCTGTTATATGTCACCTTACTTGGCAAAAGGAACTTTGCTAATGTGATTAAGGGTACAGACCTCTAGATGGTGAGTGTCTTGCCAATGGGTTTCATCCCTGGACAAGTTTACTATGGATTCCGTGAGACCAAGGAAATGACAGTGGAACATTCTTGGGGTGAAAGGGTTTATACCCAACTTTATTCCCATGGTGGCAGGTCAATAACTAGAATCCTGTCCACTCAGAATGAGTCTGCATGCAACAAGCTGGTCTCTGCCTCTGGGCCTCTCTACCCCCACAGCTGCCTCAATCTCTGTCCTTGGTGCTGCCACCACTCCAGCTTCTGCTCTCCTGAGCCTTGCAGCCATGCAGCCTTGCAGCCATGCAGCAGCCGTGCCACCGTGTCACCCAGAGCACTGGGCAGAGCTCTTTATATAGTCAGTCACAAAGTATTGCCCACAAGTGTGTATTGAGCTAGCTGACCAGGGCCAGGTGAGAATCCTGGCCATAGGAACCTTCACTTTATCTACAGTGAGGTTATCTGGGTGGGCCTATCCTGATCACATGCATTCTTAGAAGCAAAGGATATTTCTTGACTGAGTCTGAGAGATGAAATGGAAGAAGGAGTAGAGATTTGAAGCATGAGAAAGATTCATCCCACTATTGCTGGCTTTGAAGATAGAGGAAGGAGGCTGCAAGCCAAGGAATGTAGGTGGCCTCTAGAAGCTGAGAGTGGCCCGAAGTTACATCCAGCCAGAAAACAGGTCCTTAAGTTCCACAACCAAAGGGAACTGAATTCTACCACCAACCCAAATGAGCAAGAAATTGATTCTCCCCTAAAGCTTCCAGAAAGGAATGCAGTCCTGCTGATTTTAGCTCAGGGAGACTCATGTCAAACATTACACATGCAGAACTGTATGATAATACATTTGTATTGTTTTAGTCCCTATGTTTGTGGTGATTTGTTGCAGAAGCAATTGAAAACTCATGCAGCTTCTTACTATTTTTCCTAAGTATTCTTCTGGCTCTTGTCTTGCCAATGGGTTTCAGCCCTGGGCAAGTTCACTATGGATTCAGTGAGACCGAGGAATAACAATGAAATGTTCCTGGGGTCAAAGGGTTTATTTACTTGGCTTGTTCTTCCTGTGATAGGTCAAGCACTAGAATTATATCTGCATCCAACAGTCTGCAGGTCTGTAATCCTCCTTCATCTCTACCTCCACCCAGAGCAGTGGGCATAGCTCTTTATATAGTGACTCAGTCAATAATAGCTTGTTTCCTATGGGTGTGGAAGCAGTAGTGTCACAGCAGGCCAGTTACATCATCAAGTAGTTTAGGTGCAGGTGTGGATCCTGGCCATAGGAACCTTCACTTTATCTACAGCTCTCCAAACTGTTCTTCTTTGGAAAGCCAGAGGGGCTTTGTAAAAAACTAATTCTAGCAGTTACTTCTCAGTTTAAACTCCCTTCCATTACACTTAGAATAAACCCCAGGTTCTCTTATGTGGCCCAGAAACCCTGCACCATCTGGTCCCTGCCAGTCTCTCCTGAAGTCACTCCTCTTTAGCCTCATTGGCCTTTCAGCTCTTTGAACTTGTTCAGTGGTTTCACATCCTGCTGTTTCCACAGATGCTGCTATTTTTCCTGGAATGCCCTGTTCTGCTCTTCATATACTGTCCTCTACTCATCAAATACCATCTTAAATGTTTCTAATTATATGAGTATTTCATTAGTTAAATTAGTATCATTTATGATACTATGGTATCTTGATGATTTTTTCACTATCCTATCAAAATATGCCCCCCCTTTTCATTATTTTACATTTAGAAAAACTATTTCCTTTACAGCACTTTTCTCAACTTAGAATCATAAATTTGTTTATTTGTTGCTTATTTATTGTCTGTCTTCTCAACTAAACTCTAGGCTTTGGGAGGACAGGGACAATGTTTATTCTGTGGGGAAGTTGGGTTCCTAAGGCCAGGATCCTCACTGAAATTAAACCACCTGATGATGTAACTGGCCTGTTGCTAGGCTACCGCTTCCACACCTTTAGGCAACAAGTTATTATTGCACTACACAGAGAGCTCGGCCCAGTGCTCTGAGTGGAGGCAGAGACGCTAGTGCTTGACCTATTGCTGGGAGAACAAGCCGGGTAATAAACCCTTTCACTCCAAAGAACGTTTTGCTACCAATTTATTTGGTCTCATTGAATCCATATAGTGAACTTGCCTGGGCTGAAACCCATTGGCAAGACAATGGCTAAGTCGGCAGGATTTATTGTTGACCAAGGAAAAAGACAGGCTGCCCTTATGGGAGAGGTGCTTCAGTGGGCTGCCCCTGTGAATGGGGAGACAGTGGATTGTCCCCCAGTGGGTATGTGGTCTGAGGTGGCTTGCCTCCTAGAGGACTGGGCCCCACCCCAGGTCTGGAGGCAAGTGTAGGTGATATCTGAGGCAGTAGGGGTAGCCCTTGGTATAGTAAGTAGGTCTTTTGAGAGACAGAGTGCCCATGAGGCAGTGGGGACTGTGGGTTGGTTGCTTCTCAAAGTATTAAAAAAGTCTACAGAAGAGAAGGACACACTCCTGAAAAAGACCCAAGAAATGGTGGCATGAGAATGTGAGCTGCAAACTTCTGTGGATTCCCTGAAGAAGGAAATGGCATTGATGTGAGAGGAGGCAGCACGAGAATGCTGGCAGCAAGGTGCCATTGAAGAGGTAAAATATTCCTTACAGAACGACATGGCAGTGCTGCCAGGTGCTCTGAAGGAGGAAAAAGGAAAAAAGAAGAACTCCTGAGGGACGCACAGGCGGTGGTGGCATGAGAACACTAGCTGCGAAGCATTGAGGTGAAGGTAAGAGAGCTGCTGATGACTGCACTAGCATTGCTGCGAGGCACAGTAGAAAAGGTAAAGGTTGTAGCAGAGGAGGCACTCGGGGGAGGGGAGAAAAAGGTGCCATCAGCCCCTGAAATGGAGGAGCTGGGGAAGGATGAAGGGTTGGTGCTGGAGGCACTGACCGCTCCTGTATTGAAAGCATGCCCAGTGGTTGTAAAGAAAATCAAGACCCAGCAGTTGAGAGTTCCCCAAGGAGAGGCACAGCCCCCTCCCCAGGTCATGGGGCACTCTATGCTCCACCCCTATACTCAGGCTGAGCTGATAGATTTTGGATCCTGGTTTAGGCAGAAGCCCTCAGAGTCAATATCAGCTTGGCTCCTGCACCTGTGGGACTTAGGGGTGGATGGAATTGTTCTGTCATGGTCAGAGATGGGAAAGCTGGCTTCCCTGACAGTGCAGCCCACCTTGAGGCAGTGATTACAAAATGCACATCAGACCCCAGGGAGTCACTCCCTCTATTGGCTCATGGCTGCACTTCGTGCTGTGTGGTCCAATCTGGGTGATCTACCATCCTCTCCTGTTAGATGGCAGACATACGCTGAGCTCCAACAGGTGTTATGAGAGCTAGGCATAAGAAATGCCATCGATGGTCCAGAGAATTATGGCCCAGATGAAGAGATTTTCACTACTGGGATGAGAAATGTTGTGCTTCAAATGGCTCCTACATCCCTCTCGGGGTCTCTAGTGGCCATTCTTTCCCCTCACTTAGGGCATCCCATAAGCGAGGTGACACGTATAGTAGCAGACTTAGGAGAGGCTGAAGCAATAAGAACACAGAAAGAAAGAAGATCTGCTACTCACACGAAGAATTTACAGGGGGCCCATGAAGGTTACGAGGACCCAGATGTGGGTTGATTTAATACGGACAAGAGCAGATGGAAGGAAATTAGATGGGAAGTCAAATCGGATCTTACTAGAGCTATGGCAACAACTGAAAGCAGAGCAGCAGTTCCAGCCATTAGGACCAAAGAGGCAGAGGTCAGAGACAGAGCCACAAGTCTGGCCTGTGTTTGCAAGACTTCCTGCTGGAGAGTGAGCCAACCTCACTTGAGCCCACACAGGGAGATGATTGGGGAACATGGTTTGACTGAGCGGAAGGTCAAGGTATCTGCCCTGAGGGACCAGGGGGGGACCGGAGGCTATGTGTTGAAATAGCCATCCATTGGTCCCCAGTGAACATACAATGTGTCCTGGCTCTGGTGGATACAGGGGCTGAATGTTCACTGATTCATGGTAACCCTGAGCAGTTCCCTGGGACACCCAGTATCATAGATGGGTACGGGGGTAAGGCTATCAGCATGAAACAAGCCCAAATCCCTTTGGGAATAGGGTGTCTACCCCCAAAAGAGTATACTCTGTATATATCTCCCATCCCTGAGTATATTTTGGTGATTGATATCCTGCAGGGTGTATGGTTGCGGGCCACTGCAGGTGAGTTCGGACTGAGAGTACGTGTGGTGAAGGCAGTTCTGAGGGGACATGCTAGGCACCCGCCCACAGCTTTGCCTGTGCCTTGGTGGGTGACTAATACCAAACAATACAAACTGCCTGGCGGGCATAAAGAGATTGAAGAAACTGTCCAGGATCTGGAAAAGGTGGGTATTATAAAGCCCAACCATAGTCCTTTCAATTCACCAGTGTGACCAGTAAAAAAGCCAGATGGCTCCTGGCATATGACTGTGGATTACAGAGAACTGAATAAAGTCATACTCCCTATGCATGCTGCTGTTCCCTCCATTGCAGGCCTGATGGATACCCTCAGCCATGGACTAGGAACATACTATTATGTGGTAGATCTTCCTAATGCCTTCTTTTCCATTGACATTGAGCAGGAAAGTGAGGAACAGTTTGCCTTCATGTGGGAAGGATGGCAAGGGACTTTAACCATCCTCCCACAGGGATACCTCCACAGCCCCACCATCTGTCATGGACTTGTAGCCCAGGACTTGGCTACATGGGAGTAACCACCAACGGTGCGGCTGTACCATTATATTGATGATGTAATGCTCACGTCCAATTTTCTTTCAGATCTAGAAGGTGCAGCACCTAGACTGCTGCAACATTTACAGGAGAAAGGATGGGCTGTGAACAGTACCAAGGTTTAGGGACCTGGTTTGTCTGTCAAATTCTTGGGGGTTGTCCGGTTGGGTAAGACCAAAGTTATACCACAAGCAGTTATAGATAACGTCCAGGCCTTTCCTACCCCCACAACTGTAGCATTGCTACAGGAGTTTCTGGGTCTTCTAGGCTACTGGAGAGTGTTTATCCTGCACTTGGCACAAATTCTGAAGCCCTTATACCGGTTGGTACGAAAGGGCATCAGGTGGGACTGGGATGAGACAAGTGCATCTGCCTTTACTACAGCAAAATGGGCAGTCCTGGCCATGCAGGCCTTGAGTGTGATAGACCCATGAAGGCCCTGTGAGCTGGACGTTCATGTCACTGAAGACGGTTATGGCTGGGGTCTCTGGCAGCGGCTTGAATGACCCACCAACCTGTTGGATTCTGGTCACAACTCTGGAAAGGGGCAGAGGTACGATACACTTTTATAGAAAAACAACTGGCTGCTGTGTATTACACCTTGCTGGTTACAGAACCCATCACTGGAATGGCCCTGATAAAGGTAATAACCACCTATCCCATCTTGGGGTAGGTATGAGACTGGACCCAAAAGCCAAGGAGTGGTGTGGCACAAACGCCCACGCTGGCCAAGTGGGGTGCTTACCTACAGCAGCATAGTGCCCTCTCTAGTAGCCCCTTGAGTGAAGAACTCCAACGCTTGTTGGAGCTGGTGACAGAAACTAGTGAAAAGCAGGAAGAACTTACTTTTGAACAATTAGTAGCAGGGAGTCCCTGTCACAGGGAAGAGCCCCTATACCCAAAGATGCATAGTCCACAGATGGCTCCAGCCATGGGCAGTCCCCAAAATGGACAGCCATAGCTTTCCACCCTAAGACTGAGACAATATGGATGGAAGATGGTGAGGAGAAGAGCAGCCAATGGGCAAAGTTGCACACTCTTTGTCTTGTGATCAGTCAGGAGTCCTCCCCTATAGTTGTCTGCACTGACAGCGGGGCTGTCTATCGGGGCTTGACCCTGTGACTACCAACCTAATACTATGCCAACTGGCTGGTTGGTCACTGACCCCTTTGGGGGCAAGAATTGTGGCAAGACTTATGGACCTGTGGTCAGACTAAAATAATTAGAGTATACCATGTGACAGGTCATTTTCCACTGGCCTCCCCAAATGATGAAGCAGATAAATTGGCAAAGATATGTTGGTTAGAGGGAAATCCTGCCTCTGATGTAGCCCAATGGCTACATCAGCGTTTGTTGCATGCAGGGCAAAAGACAATATGAGCTGTAGCCTGTCTGTGGGGCTTGCCTTTGACCTTCGAAGAAGTTAGTGGAGCCTGGCAGGAGTGTGTCGTGTGCTCCAAAAGGGAGTTACACCGAGTTCCACAGCAACATGGGACAATAGCTAAGGGGCCTATACCCCTCATCAGGTGGCAGATAGACTATATTGGGCCTCTACCTGTGTCAGAAGGATATTAGTATGCCATGACTTGTGTGGAGACAGCTACTGGACTTGTGGTTGCTTTTCCTACCTGTTGTGTAGACCAGCAGATGACCAAAAGAGACCTGGAGCATCTCTTTGCTGCCTATGGCTGACCACAGGTAATTGAGAGTGATCAGGGCACCCATTTTACTGGACATACACTCCAAGAATGGGTCTGACAGCTGGGAATCAAATGGAAGTTTCATGTGCCATACAATCCTACTGCAGCAGGCATGATAGAGAGGCACAATGGCTTGTTAAAATCCGGACTAAAGTCAGATACCAATAGTCTGTGGGGATGGTCAGTCCGCTTATGGACTGTGCTATGGCATTTGAACGAGAGACCCTGAAAGGGAGCCCTGAGCCCCATAGACATGTTAACACATATGGCTGCCTCCCCTATACAACTGCAAGTACAAACCAAGGAAAAATCACTGAAGCCAGGTTTTGGCCATCAGAATAATATCTTGCTGCCAGCACCAACTGAACTGAAGCCTGGAGAGGCCATTGAGTGGACATGGCCCTGTACCTTTTGACACATGGACCAACGATGGCCGGTTCTCCTGGCACCTTAGGGACAAGGCCTGGAAGCTGGCCTCCTGTGTATTCCTGGAAAAGCAACAGAGTGGCCCCCAAAGGTCACAGTAATATATCCTGAATGGCCAGAAAGTAGGAGCATCTTACCAGGGAGTTGTGTTTTATCATTATGGCCAGTGCATGCACCTTCAGTAGCACTATATATAGACCCTTCAGTAACCCCCATGGGGAAAGGAATAAAAGTATGGTACACTATACCTGGAAGGGACCCCCTTCCTGCTATAGTCCTATCACAGGACCACTCTCTTGCATGCATCCTACCTGATGGACAAGATTTGCCTATGTTCGTGTCATTAAAACATGTGTCTTATCACCCCTAAAGTCTGTGGACTGGGAACTTCCTCTGGCTTGAGGATTATTTTAATTTTTGTTACCTGCATCAAAATCTTATTGTATCTTAATTTTTGTTATTATCTCTAAGTTGTTGTTATCCTCTGTTGCTGTTGTGGAATCTGGTTACAGTGCTCCAGCTTTCTCGTACAGGGACCATGGCAGAAGATTGAAAGCATGTAGATCATAAAGTGAGAATCCTGGAGGGATGGAGTGTGGGGAAATTGGGGTTCCTATGGCCAGGATCCTCACTGAACTTAAACCACCTGATGATGTAACTGGCCTGTTGCTAGGCTACTGCTTCCACACCTTTAGGCAATAAGCTATTACTGTGCTATACATAGAGCTCAGCCCAGTGCTCTGGGAGGAGGCAGAGATGCTAGTGCTGGACCTACTGCCAGGAGAAGAAGCCAGGTAATAAATCCTTTCACCCCAAAGAAATGTTTTGCTGTGAATTTCTTTGGTCACATTGAATGCACAGCGAACTTGCCTGGGGCTGAAACTCATTGGCAACCAATTGCCGTATCCCCAATACCCAGTGCACTGTCTGGCATATGTAGATGCTTAATAAATAGTTTTTTGAATGAATGAATGGATACTATTTCCATGGAATATCTGTAGACATTTTTTCCAAGGAAATGGTTTTATGGTCAAATAAGTTGGAAAAATTCAAAATTTAAGTTAGTGCAGGATTTTTCTGAGGCTTTAATTTGCTACTGAATTGTCCATTGCTAATCGATCATAAGTCCTTAAATGTGGGCTATTGTTTGTAGCTTTCCTGCTACTTACTGGACCTGGAACTTCTTTTTTGAACGGGTGTCTCTTAGGACTGTTGTTCTATGATATGTAATTCGGCAAATGATAATGTAGCTCAAGGTCTTCATTTTCTGGACAAGCAAGTTTCACTGACTTGCTAGGGTTATACTGTGAGTTTTTGTAGCAATTAAGTCTTTCATGAAGTTCTAAACATTATAAATGTTTATAGCATCTTTAAATGATTAGCTGAACCAATAGGGAACATTGTGTTTAGAGTAAAATTATACATGAGAGTTTAGAGAAGATTGTATCAAGGAATTTGGCCTCCTTTGGAAATTGCTGTTTTTGATAAAAATACCACAATAGAGAAAGTTACTCAGACCCCATAATTTAAAAATGCTACTACACCCCTTCACACATGCCCAGATCAAAACAAAAATTCATGCAAGTTAGTTTGTCCCAGCTGCCTGGGACTGGAAGGAATCAGGCAAGAGACAAAAGTAAAGTCTGGCTTTTATTTACTTACCTGATTGCTATGTTTTTGTGGAAATTTTTGTGTGGGAATTCTGAGTGTCTGAGAGTAGAATCCACATGTTCATTCTCAGCAAGGGGAATCAGTTGAACATATGATTAAGTGCCTGGCTTTGAAATCCTACAGCTGTGGTTTAGAGACCTTCCTCCTCCCCTTGCCACCTGTGTGACATTTGGCACATTATGTCAAACCTCCCCAAGCCTCTGTTTTCTCATCTGCAAATAGGAGTATTACTACTCCCACCTCAATGGGTTCTAAAGATGAGATGATGCACGTGAAGAGCTCTCAGCACTTTGCCATGCACTAACAAACACTTGTAAACATTGGTCAGTATTTTTAGGAGGAAGGACTTGAAGTGTGCCTTTGACGAGTGTTTGAGGGATTGGTAAAAATACTGAGATAGGTGTCTAGTTTTCTCAGTGCGGTCCCTTGATTGATTTGGGATGTACTTTTAAGACTGCTCAATTTGCCAAGCACACCTTCTGCCTTGGTTTTGAAAAATACCAAATAAGAAAAAACAGAGTCCACATATAATTTCCATCTAGTTCACTTCTGGCTAATTTAGGATTTTATCTGTAGGTCTGGAGTAAGACTGACTTAATGCAGCATAAACACACACTGGCCATGATTTAATGACAAGCAGCATAGTCAACACCTTTTATTACTAACGGGTTTACATCATATGCTTGGCAAAACAGCCGTCAGTTTGATCTTTCAAGGCTTGCATTTCAGCTTTGTTCGGGCAGATGTACAGGTACCTCTGTTAGGGCTACAGTGAGTAGTCTTCCTCTTAAAGCATGGACTGTTGAATCCTCAGGGTGTTTAGTAAGGTCTCTGTGCTTTGGCAAGTTGAGATTTGAACATTTCTAAATCTTGTGGGAACTCTGGTGGTGGTTCAGCCCATAGCTTCCCTGTAGTTGTTCTTTCCCTGGCTTTGTGGGATCTTGTTCTGCATATTTATTGACTAGTTTTCAGCCCAAAACTCCAGGGGGTCCATGTGCAGATTTCTGGAGCTCCTCTCTATTCCTTTGTAGTACTTTCCTCAATTTGGGATTATGTATTGGTACAAATCACACAGCCCCTTTCTCTCCAGTACCATGCTTCATGAATTCTAGCTGCCGCGGTGGCCCTGAATGCTGATCTGTTTCCTCAGCACTCTACACTGAGATCTGTAAAGTACTTCCAGACTCACTCTCTTTGTTTTCTTTCTCTGAGGGATCAGATTTTGCCTGCTGTCCAACATCTGAGAACAGTTATTTCGTATTTCTTGGTAAGTTTTATAGTTGTTTAAGTGGAAAGGTTTCTCTGTTGTGGCCAGAAGTGGAAGTCCCTTCCCACCTTTAGTCATTACTCTACCACAGGGCCTCTACCTGGAAGAATCCCCCCTCAATACTGTGGTGGTGAGGGATTTGCTCTCAAACCATTCCATCTTGCCAAGTTTCTCTTATGACCAATTATCTGAGTAGGACAGGTGGTGGATATGGAGCAGAAAATCAGTCTATCATTAGAGATCAGAACAAAATTAGTATTGAAACAGTTGTTTATATTGGTTATAATTGTAATTGCTGGAATCTATGCTCATTTCCATGTTGCTAAGTTAGAAAGACCTGAATTTATCAGTAAAGGACATGGCTTTCCTATGTGCAAAGAATCCTTCCAGGCACAGGGTCATGCAAGAACTCTTATTTTCTTTAGTCATCATAAGCGTATTATGATGAAATAAGCTAATAATCTATTTCTATGCCAAATTCTTCAATAAAATTTGAGGTGAGAAGTAATCACATATTGGAATCTTTTATAAAGAAGTACCAATAAGAACAAGCTCTTTCTTCCCATAATATGAATAGGTGAAGAAAAATGCAACAAAATTTGATTTAAAGGACCCCTAGGCTTTCAGTCATCTTTTTAGCTTAAAATTGTAAGAGATAATATAAAAATTGAAAAAGATTTCAAGGAAAATAATTAGTTTGGTTTCCTTCTTGGTAGGTGGTAGGGACCCACTGTTGAGAAGATGTTCATTAGTAAGTTTTTGCATCAGTAAAGAATGTTTGCTTGCAAATAATATTGCCTATATCATGAATAACTATGTGGAGAATACAAAAGGAAAATTCCCAAATTTAAATTTGCACATTTGTTGCAGTTCCATGTTTTAAGTGTCTAATACCTGTTCATTCAGATGCCATAATTTTCTTTTCTTCTCCATAATCATTTTTACTTGGACAACTTTGGAAAATAATTTGAAAGAAGATAAAATGTCTTTGTTTTATGACTGGTCTGTGGATTTACTGACTCTAGCCTTCTTTAGGGCCTTGAACTTTGAGAATTTCCTATCCATTTGTAACTTCAAATAATCATTAAAAAGCAAACTACTTTGATGTTTTCCTTTTTATTCTTTTGAGTGTATAACTTTACTATGCTACTTGTCTATATAATAATATTGTACAGTCATCTTATGAAGATGATGGGATGGTTGATATTAACCTGCTTTTACAGAGGAGAAATCAGAGGTATGGGAGGATTTTATGATTTCCCCAGTGTAACCTGTAGACAATTATAAGTGTCATGGCCAGAAACAGGACTAAAGACAAGGATCTAATGGAATGAGCACAGGTTGAATAGGAGGAGATCTAATTGTAGTTCCAACTCTGTTCTCAGTTTAGGCTAATTCCTTATCTGAGCCTCATTTTCTTCATTTGTAAACTTCTGGGGTAGAGTCAGTGAGCTCTCAGGTCCTTCCACTTCTGAAATTTTGTGGTCATTTGCCTCCCTTTGGCTTTTCTCCCAGAGTGCATTGCTTCCTTTAGCTTTTATCTGGATATACCTGATTACATTTAATTTGCATTTCTCCACTTCTACTTATGCCCTAATGATATATTATTTTGCCTTTAAGTAGATTTTCTAAGGAGGTTAAATAAAAAAGCATTTAGCTACCTAGCATACATTAACTCTGTGATGGTTATTCCCATGATTGTTTTATACTCCTGAACTTAAGGACATTAAGGTTGAAGTATTTTAAGATAAAACATATGCTTTGAAGTCTACAAAATAATTTAAAATTAGAATTTCAAAACAGTGAAGAAATGCAAAGACTGTTGGACCTTTCAAGTGGGTTATGAAATGCATACCAACGTTTTGACTTCTGGGAGCCCACTTCTGGACTTTTCTGTGACTGATAAGTCTGTAATTTGCTATTAAAATGTTGTGATTTCAGTTTCAAACAGTTGAGCTATAAATTGCTAAGAACTGGGATAAATGGCCAATTATATTAGAACAAATGTCTATTGTTTTATTCGGGTAGGGGAGAGTTCACTGTACTACTTACTTACAGTGATTATTTCAAATTTTCCTCCAGAAGAAAAAGCCCATGCCACATTTGTGGAAATGGTTAGGTGACCACAGGAACGAAGAATTCAGGGATGATTTAGTGCAGATCATCATGCAGGCTTCTCAGCATGTGCATTTAAACAGCACTGTGTTGTCTCCAAGTATGCCAAATTGTAATCTGTGAGCTATTGAGGCAAAATCAAAATCAGAAACCTAGGAGACTAATATTGTTTTGGAATTGTCAAGCAAAAGACCTTGGTTTGGGTTGTTACGTCTGGAACCAAAATGTCACATGTGGCATACATCATTTGAAGTTTATTATTTTAACCTTAGACCTTTGTGTTGAAAATTTATGCTATTCAGTGCCTTGTATCCCAATATAAGCATTTCTATGCTATTATACATGAATCTGTGCCAGTTACATGGTGAGCATGGTGAAACCATAGCTTGGATGGCTGGAAGGCCCCCTCCATGTTTCCACTCTTTAACTGGAAGTGCCAAATCCAAGAGGTTCAAGGGGGTGCTCAAAAATTAAGGCATGGCACCAGGTAATTGATACCATGCCCTACACATCTGGGAAAAAAACCCCAATCTAGTCATATTCTTTGCTGAAAAAGAAATCATCCTATGTTTCAGGGAAGTAAAAGTAGTGTCACTTTACGTTTACAGAAGCATTTAGCATTTTCACGGACATACTCAAAAGCTTGTGGTTACAAAGTGTGAAATTCTTATTAAAATTCCTCATAAAATCAACAGAACACACATCTAGTGATTGTTCCAAGGCCTCTTTTTCCTTCCATGTGTACACTGTCAAAATGATCTGTCTTATTCTCCATAACAAACAAACCTGTCTACTTTCCCTTCATTGGTTGACTTACCCTAGCCAGGAATTCTTAATTGTCATCCAAGGTAGTAAGTTCACCAGCATGGCTTCCTTCATGCTGGTATGAGGCAGATTGTCTTTTGGGATTAGCATGTAGTGAATTTGGACTAGTCATGGCCTTAAGTAGAAGAGATAGAGTTAATGACAGGGAAGGTATATTTTTGCTTTTAAACATAAACAAAGACTTATAGATTGAGAAACTGATATCATTCCTTGTGGAGAATTTGAACCTTTCACATGCAATTTAAAATTTATTTGCTAGCCATGGATTTACGTGCCCTCCAAAATTTCATGTCATAATTCATAGTAAGAATACACCACTCTACTATTTCTGAGGTGTTCTCATTATCATTTTTATTCTTATAGTATTAGCTTATGGGGATAGGGATGATTTTTCCCCACTTTGAAAATGAGGATCCTGAGGCTCTGAGAAGTTAAGTGGCTTACCCAAGGTCACACAGCTTGTCAGAATAGGGCTAACTCTCAAACAGGTCTTCTGACTTCAGATCCCTTGCTCTTTCCATAGCATGTGGTGCTTCTGTTTCTTATGTCTTCTTCTCACCACAAATAATTTTATTTTGGATAAGTTTTCAAAGCAATTTTGATGGAACGCATTCAAATGCTATTTACGTGGAACTGATAGCATGGAAATGTGCAGCTTCTCAATTAGGGCAGTACTTGCTACTTGGAATCTTGGGACTACCAAAGATCAGTGTGAAATGGTTTTATTGTCTGCTAGTCTAAGTACAGTGATTTGCTTGTTCCTCTGCTGTAGCACATATTTCTGTCTTATAACGTATGTAGTTATTTACATGTATATTTCTAAATCTCAGATATAAGCTTCCGATGCCATTGCCATCATATTCATCTTTGTGTACTCCACTGCCCCTTGTCCAGTGTCTTGCATGAAGTAAATGCTCAGTGAGTGTTTCCTAAAAGGAATCAAAGATGATATAGGAGGGTCTGAAGAGGCCAAATGTATTTCTCTGTACTACTGATATTAGTGCTGTCCAATATAACTTTCTGCAGTGATGGAAATGCTTCACATTTGGACTGTCCAAAACAATAGCCACTAGTAGCTAGTGTGACTGGGTAACAGAATTTACATTTAATTTAAAGTAATTTAAATTTAAATAGCTGCATGTGGCTGATGGCTACTATATTAGACATCAAAGCTAGAAGTTTTCATATATTTGAACTTTGTCAGAACCCTAACATCTGACTGTATTTAGATCCTTCCATACATTGGTGGTTCTCACTATGTTTTTGATGAGTTTGCACAGCCAGCCTTGGGCAATGTGATGAAGGGTCAGGCAGAGACTTTCTCTTGCACTTAAGGTAGAAGGCCCTCTCTGCTCCTTGAACCCCTGGGGAGGACCTGGTACCTGTCCCTAAGCGTTTTCCGGAAAGCAGTAGTGACTTGTCTCTTGGAGTTGAGAAGGGTTGAGAGGAACTCTAGAAGGTAACAGAGTGGGGATTTCTTAGTTCTAGATGTTCCAAGAGAAAGTCCATCATTTCCTAAGAAAAGCAAATCTGCAGTCAGAAGAAAGAGGAAGGCAGGGAGCTAACATCTGTTAAGGAGATTTCCTCATAACCAGTCCGGGTGTTGTTCCACTTGGGGTAGGATTCTTTAGTCTCTGTCTCTCTCCTTAACATAGAGAGCTATATACATCACCTGTAACCATTAAGTTATGCATTTCTTCTAGTTGTAAAACTTCTAAATTCTTTCTCTGAGTTGTCAGCTTGGAATTAATTTTAAAAAAATTTCCTACTCCTGCTCTGGCTTCCCACCAACCTCCCCAAATAGCAGTAGCAGAAACTGCCCAGGGAGAGAGAAATGCTGTTCATGCAGGGTGGACCCCTTTGATCTCAGCAACTTCTAAGAACCCTCATTCTTCATACTGTGGTTTCTGCTAACTGCTCTGGAGGAGGCAAAAGGTGAAGCAGAGAGAGAGGCAGGAGTGAAATGGCAGCCAAATGGGAGAGTTCAAGTGGGTCCTTAATAGAAGTCTATGCGTTATTATGTGATTTTGGGTACAGCTTTCTCAGGATGTAAACAGTGCTGTAAAGGCAGAGTTTTGAGATCCTTGTGCTCTATTAGAAGTAAAAAAAAATATTTAGGAAATGAAAATGTGTGTATTGTTCATATGGATATACTTACAGGAAGCTGCAAAAGCTACTATAAGTGAATCCTAAATTTTAGGCTTAAAACTTTATAGCCAAGGATTGGCATAATTATTTGTGAAGGAATTTAAGAGTGCCTGCTGTGATTCAAAGAGCAGGATCTGCCCCAAGGAGCTTACTATCCAAGGCTGACAAAAACAGTAGATATTGATATTCCACACTGTTTCTGAAACTGGCACTTAAAAATATGTTCTTCCTCTTTAAAAAATTATGTTCAGGTAAACTTTTTAACTTTCCTTCCTTTTCTGGGAGGTGGGAGGTAAGAATTATCTGTCCTTTTATACCTAAGACAAAAGCAAAGCATAGAAAGAGAAGTGACCTCGTGAAGCTCACAGAGCAATCATGTCTCTTCACTGACATTTGAAGAGGGAACTTCAAACCAGGAGCCACCAGGCTGGCCTTTCTCTGAAGCAGGAAGATGACAGCTCCAGTATTTTAGCAGATGTAAGGGAACTTGTGTATATAAGATACACAAATAAATGTGCAAAGGAGAAGATACTTCAACCTGGTAAAGTTGTTGGAGAGACAGCAAATTACCTGTGAATTTGATTCTGATCCCTGAACATTTTTTTTTAATAAACGTTTTGTTTTGGAATATAAATATATAGAAAAGTTGCAAAGGTAATACAGATAGCTCCCATATAATCTTCATCCAGTTTCCCCTAATACTAACATTTTACATTTGATTTCTTAAATTTTGCAGGAATTTTTAATGCATGAGTGACCCTTAAAATAGAGCCTTGTCTAGAAGTGGGTTTGTTTCTGTCACTTTCCTATAACATTTCTCAAAAATTTATTGCTAAGATAGAATAACCTACATATCTGATAAGGATTCAATAGTTGAGCACTGAAAATTTCAATTATAAAGTCACTGGAGAGTTTAAACCACAGCTACCATTGCTGGAGAAAAGGGAAGGAAGAAGAATATTCATAGTGTGCTAAGAATAACTTTGTTACAAGGGAGAGCCTTTTCAGATAGCTCTCAGGACGGAAGGTACTTTTTCCTCTCAGGAACCATTGAGGCTTGATAGCAATACTGGAATGACAAGGAATTTTTGGAACAGCACTTTGTAGAGTAAGCATTGAAGGAGAGCTGCATTTTCTAAAATTCTTGGATTTGTTCAACAGTAAGTAGAAATGGAATGAGCTAGGACTACACAAATCAGGTTGATAATGACGTTCAACTTTAAAGTTGGAACTTTGAGTCATTGCAGGCTGGGTGAGAAAGTTCTGAGAAAATGTTTTCAAAAAAGTGAATTGTAGATTAGTGGTGGATGTGGAAGTACATGGGGCCCAAGAACAGTTTGCCATAGAGAAGTGCCATTGATAAAGGGCACTTGGGAAGGACCATGCCAGGTTTCTCCAACCTCTCAGTGTGTGGAGTGATTGACAGTATTGGTCTGATGGGGCAACAGTTATTATTTGTTTATTATTCGGGTTTGTTCAATTTGTACTTATGCTTAAGGTTACTATGAAGGGAACCATATGAAATTTTCAATATTTGACAATTTTTGATCCCCCAAAACGGCACTTTCATATCATTCAACCTAATTCCTAGTAAACTCTATGTTGTTAATTCCCCAAAATTTAAATTGGTTTTACTTTGTATTTTTGTTGCTGTTTTGAACTTAGAAGTAAAGAACAGCCATTTGAACTAGGAAAAACCCAACTGGCATTTGCTATGAAATGTCTAGAATGGCAGGCAGATGAGCAGGCCCCTCGGCAAAATGTACTCTTCCTGTGTGCCTGATACTGCACACTTGGATTGTAACTGTTTAATTTTTCTTCCAAGGATTAGGATGGTTCTATGCATTTAAATTTGTGAATTTTACAGATTTAGTAGTAGTCACCATTTTCTACCACCCAGGATCTAAGAAGGTGTATCTGAAAATAGTTGTCAACTGTCATATTTAATTTTCAACCATAAGGTGGCATCGTATCACATTTTATGCCAAAGAAGTTGTTTTCTATTCACTGAAATGGCTAAGGCTCTGCATATGTCTTTACATTGTGGGAATAACACATTACTGAATTTTGAAGTTTATAAGCAGATATTAGAAGCTATCATCTTCATATAGAGATTTAGCATTTTTTCTTAAAGTTGATCTTTTTATATTATGGCTGAGAAGTTCATAATAGAATAAACTACTGTATTAACTAATGCTATGTTTTATCTCAGTAAAATATGTAAGGCAGTTTCTCACAAATGTAGAAGCTTCTCAAAAACATTCATTGAATGATTAAATTGAAATATTTTTTAATAGGCCTTACTCTCAGGAATTCATTTCTCATTTGTTAAATTGAATTTACAGCACACCTTATTGCTATGACCCATTTCTTACTAGAATAAGAAGGTTATTTTCATGAGGAAGTTAAACCCAAGTGAACACATTTAATTACTACCCTTTAAAACTACATTCCTTTTTTAAGAAAAACATACCATGTTTCTTTGCCTAATTAGAAATGCCCAGGACTTGCAGATTACACAGATGTACTGGTTTACTTTTTCTAGTTACTTGATTGAGAATTCTAGTTTAGTTTTGAAAAGCTGAGTAAAAATTTTGCTTCATTTTTCTCTGTAGAAACATTTTGTGCCTTTGGAGAAAACATTGTAAATGCTTTCCGTATAAAACTTCCCTTTCTTCAGATGAAGTGATTTTCTTCTTGGAACTATTTGTTTATAGTTTTGTGGGAAGCAGGGTGCCACTTGGCCTGCAGGGAACACTCCGTGAGGTGTGGTGCAGGGTACTTTAGATGTCTAGTTAGGAATTTGGAGATTGTAATAATAAAACTTTGGTCTCAACCTTTCTCTAGTTGTGGACCACTTAGAGCCCTTAATTATCATACTGACTGGCTATGATGCCAAAGCAACAGACTGAAAAGTGAAAAATTGTTAACCATTAAAAAAACAACTGTATAACCAGCTACAATGATGTTTCTATTATACTGATTGAATTGATTTCATGAGTTGAGGGGTTTGGCTGTAATCTAGATATTAAATCTCCTTCTGATCCCCCTCCCCACACCTGGTGGGGCCCTGATTTAAAAAATAACTGAATTGTATTTCTCTATCAATAATGTAGGCATTTTATCCTTAATATTTGCCTCTCAGAGCCAAGTGAAAAGTCAAGGTGAAATAAATTGAAAAATCAAAGTGAAGTAAGGGGTATTCCAAGGAAGAAGGGAAGGGAAGGCATGTTTGAGATCTCAGTTTAAGCTGAAGGATGGGTAAAAGCCAGTCCTGTAAATTTTGCCTTGATTTAGGTGGGTAGAGGATGGGATGTTTAGTGGCCAGGGAGAACATTCTAGAAAGTGGCTAGCCTATGTGAAGGTCCTGTGTTTGGAAAAAGCTTATCAGGTAACAGAAGAAATAGAAGTGTGGACTGTGGCTAGAGCATCGGGGCAGGGAGAAGGTAAAGTGTGTTAAGGTGAATGGAAGAGGTGGGCTCGTGCCATGGTAAGGACTTTGGATCTTTTAGATGCAATGGGAAGCAAGAGAAGAGTTTTAATTAGGGAAATGATCTGATTTTATTTACATTTGAAAAAGATCACTCGGGCCAGGTGGAGAAAGGCAAATACCATATGATTTCACTCATTTGTGGAATATAAAAACAAAGCAAAACAGAAGGAACAAAACAGCATTAGACTCATAGACACTGAGAAGTGACTAGTGGTTACCAAGGGGAGGTGGACTGTTGAACCACTGTGATGCACTTCTGATAAAATTAAAAAAAAATCACTCTAGTTCATCATCAGTGGAGTAGATAAATAAGCTGTGATATAGTTGTACAATGGAATGTTAAATAACAAGGGGAATGAACGGTTTGTTACACACGATAGCATGAAACAACTTGCCAACTCAAATACAATGTTGCATGAAAAAAGCCAAGTGCAAAAAAGAACACATCATATGGGTCCATTTATGTAAATATTACATTTCTTAATTGGGACACTGGTTACATGGATGTGTTCAGTTTAATATTCATCAAGTTTTACATTCATGATTTGTGTACTTTTATGTATGTATGTTAAACTTAAATAAAAAGTTAAAAAGAACCACTCTGGCTGCAGAAGAGAGAATAAATTATACAAGAGAGTAGAAGCAGGGGGACCAGTTAGTAGGCTATTGAAACTTTCCAGATGAAAGATGATGGCTTCAGTGAGGATGTTGGTGGAAATGAGAAGTGGATAGCTTAATTTGAATTACAATACAATATTAATTGTTATATAGAAACATACAAAATTGTTGACATTTAACTACTTTTGGCTTCCAAAAGTGACAATTTCTTATGGTTTAGCCTATTAGGGATGGGTTATAAGTGCATCCTTGACTTGCTATTGTTTCTCTCTTAAGTATGCCGACTCTTGGTTTTATATGTCTTTTCTTTGTAATGTTAAGAATAAAAACTTAGGGTTTTACTTGAAAGCAGATATTGAGTTTTAGTAATTCCTTTCTATTCAAATATTACTTTCTCTATGATGAATTATGTTATAGTTTCTTTTTCTTATTTTACCTATACTAGGATTCATGTATCAAAACTAGGAATAGTTCTTAATTTAACTGACTGTTTAACAAACATACTAGTATTATGTCCTACTTTGCTGTAAAGATTGTGAAAACAGCTAAAAAAGCTTTCAAGGTCAGGAGCTAAGTGTTTTTGCTGTCATATAAAGTATGAATTATATTTGAGCATATGAATGTAAAATACTAGACAGCTCAGCTTCTCTCCCACCCACCCCTGAGAACTAAGGTAGTTTTGTGTCTGTTTAGTAGCCTAGTGTGGGTTTGTCAGATTTCTGAAGAGAAGCATGGGATCAAGAGGCCCCTGACTGGTGCAGTAGGGGTTCTTTAAGTTGTGAGCACTGAGGTGTCTTAGCCGGACTGCTGAGATGTACAAAGAAGACTACACAGTGAATTCTAACCCTATAACCTTTTCTATTGTAACTGAATCTTCAGATTCATATCCATCAAATTGACATGTGATAGTCTAAGGAGAAAGCAACCTTGGAAATGGTCTATTGGAAGTAATTTAGTCCCTCATCTATCACGTTCTCAAACTGTGTATATTTGAGTAAAGCAGTGGGAATATAATACCCATATCCTGAAAGTTGAGAGGGTCTTGGGAAAGGTATTTTAATTTTATTCTTTTCCTCTCAACTTATGTATATTTTTTCATACAAACATATATAAAGTAATATAAAGTAAAAGTGGAAGAGGCAGATGACATTTGATATGTATATATATGTATTATTATTATTATTTTTACCAGCTTTGAGTTCATTTCTTCATATCAGAAAGGCATGCCTCCTGGTTAGTATTAGAATTTCAAAATGTACAAATAGAAAATAGCTAACGGAAATCACCCCAACTAGATTTATTTTGTATTGTGTTTCACTGAGTATAGAAGTCATCTAGAAGGTTCTAATTTTTTCCCTGGAGACGATCACAAAACATAGCCTGCACAAGAGGGGTGGGGTAGATGAAGGAAACAATCTGCAAATGTTTGCTTGAAAAATGCCCTTTCCTGACTAGTTAGAGAGTGAAATCGATACCAACCTCCACATTTGTTGACCTGTTCATGAGATGGAAACTAAAATGTGAAAAAATGAAAGATTTCCCTGATAATAAAATTTTCCCTCTCTTTCAGATGAAGCTAGTGTGAACAATCTAATGACTAGAAAGATCTTCAGACCTCTATATAGTGTTGAAGAATGTCATGTTGAGAAAGGGCATGCTTTCTCTATATCATTGTGCCTTAATCTTCTTAGATTTCTCAACAAAGAAATCATATTAATCAAATCTCCTTTCTGCTGTATGAAAGGTGCAGGCTGACTAATGCTCGACTTTGGGTGAAATTGGATATGGAAGAAAATCCTGACTTGAAATAATACCAGATTTTTCTATAATCCTGTGTTGCTGGAGTTTTAGTTCAGGACTGTAATTTCCAGCTCAGGTTTTGGGAAATCCCATAGTGCTGCCAGTGAGCCCAAAAGGTACTGCACACTTTTTAGAGGCAAAACAAACAAAAAAAGCAACCAAATAAAATAAAAGCAAAACCCCAATTTAAATGTATTTAAACACTAAAAGGAATATTTGCTTTGAGAATGTCTAGGAGTAGATTTTACATATCCCTTGGAAACTGTTTTTTGTGTCTAACATACCTCTTTGAATATCTTCTGGGGAATATTGAATTTTGGAAAAGTATGACATTGTTAAGAATAGAGAGCCCAGAAATAAACCCATTCATGTATGGTCAACTGATCTTAGACAACGGAACCAAGAATACACAATGGGGAAAGGATAGTTTCTTCAATAAATGTTGTTAAGAAAACTGGACATCCACGTGCAAAAGAATGAAACTGGATCCTCATTTTACACAATACAAAAATTAACTCAAAACGTATGACTTAAGACTATGAAACAAGGAGAAAATACAGGGGGAAAGTTTCCTGACATTAGTCTTGGCAGTAATTTCTTGGATATGACAACAAAAGCATAGGCAATAAGCGCAAAAATAGACATGCAGGACTACATCAAATGAAAAAGCTTCTGCTTAACAAAGGAAACAATCAACAAAATGAAAAGGGTAATCTTTTGAATGGGAGAAAATATTTGAAAACCTATTTAATGAGGAGTTAATATAAAAAAATAAGGAACTCATACAACTCAATAGCAAAATCCCCAATAACCCAATTAAAAATTTGGAACAGGAATTGAACAGACATTTTTCCAAAGAAGACATACAAATGGACAACAGGTATATGAAAAAATTCTCTATATCACTAGGCCCAAAGTCACTAGAAGGAGGGACATAATAAATATTAAAGCAGAAATAAATAAAATTGAGAAGAATAAAACAATAGAAAGAAACAATGACAGCAGGAGTTGGTTCTTTGAGAAAAGAAACAAAATAGATAAACCACTAGCCAGACTTACCAAGAAAAAAAGAGTCTACACACATAAACAGAATCAGAAATGAGAAAGGAAAAATCACTATGGACACCACAGAAATATAAAGAATTATGAGTGAATACTATGAAAAATTTATGGTAACAAACTGTATAATCTAGAAGAAATGGACAACTCTCTAGAAAAATACAACCTTCCAAGGCTGACCCAGGAAGAAACAGAAAATCTGAATAGACCAATTACCAGAAAAGAAATTGACTTGGTAATCAAAAAACTACCTAAGAACAAAACTCCTAGACCAGATGGTTTCACTGCTGAATTTTATCAAACATTTAGTGAAGACCTAATAGCCATCCTCCTTAAAGTTTTCCAAAAAGTAGAAGAGGAGGGAATACTTTCAAATCATTCTACGAGGCCAACATCACTCTAATACCAAAACCAGGCAAAGAAACCACAAAAAAAGAAAATTACAGACCAATATCCCTGATGAACATAGATACAAAAATACTCAACAAAATATTAACAAACTGAATTCAAAAACATCAAAAATATCATCCATCATGATCAGGTGGGATTCATCTCAGGGATGCAAGGATGGTACAACATTAGAAAATCCATCAACATCATCCACTACATCAACAAAAAGAAGGATAAAACCACATGATCATCTCCATGGCTGCTTAAAAAGCATTCGACAAAATTCAACATCCATTCATGATAAAAACTCTCAACAAAATGGGTATAGAGGGCAAGTACCTCAACATAATAAAGGCTATATATGACAAACCCAAAGCCAGCATTATATTTAAAAGTGAGAAGCTGAAAGCTTTTCCTTTAAGATCGGGAACAAGACAAGGATGCCCACTCTCCCTGCTGTTATTCAACATAGTACGGGAGGTCCTAGCCATGGCAATCAGACAACACAAAGAAATACAAGGCATCCAGATTGGTAAGGAAGAAGTCAAACTGTCCCTGTTTGCAGATGACATGATACTGTATATAAAAAACCTAAAGAATCCACTCCAAAACTACTAGATCTAATATCTGAATTCAGTAAAGTTGCAGGATAGAAAATTAATACACAGAAATCTGTTGCACTCCTATAAACTAATGATAAACTAGCAGAAAGAGAAATCAGGAAAACAATTCCATTCACAACTGCATCAAAAAGAATAAAATACCTAGGAATAAATCTAACCAAGGAAGTGAAAGACCTATACTCTGAAAACTACAAGACATTCATGAAAGAAATTAAAGAAGATACCAATAAATGGAAACACATCCATGCTCATGGATAGGAAGAATTAATATTGTCAAAATGGCCATCCTGCCTAAAGAAATCTATAGAATCAGTGCAATCCCTATCAAAATACCAACAACATTCTTCAATGAACTATAACAAATATTTCTAAAATTCATATGGAACCACAAAAGACCCCGAATAGCCAAAGAAATCCCGAGAAGGAAGAATAAAGCAGGGCGAATTACGCTCCCTGACTTCAAGCTCTACCACAAAGCCACAATAATGAAGACAATTTGGTACTGGCACAAGAACAGACCCATAGACCAATGGAACGGACTAGAGAGCCCAGATATAAACCCAAGCATGTATGGTCAATTAATATATGATAAAGGATCCATGGACATACAGTGGGGAAATAGCCTCTTCAACAGCTGGTGTTGGCAAAACTGGACAGCTACATGTAAGAGAATGAAAATGGATTGTTGTTTAACCCCATATACAAAAGTAAACTCAAAATGGATCAAAGACCTGAATGTAAGTCATGAAATCATAAAACTCTTAGAAAAAAGCATAGGCAAAAATCTCTTGGACATCACTATGAGCAAATTCTTCATGAACATATCTCCCCGGGCAAGGGAAACAAACGCAAAAATGAACAAGTGGGACTATATCAAGCTGAAAAGCTTCTGTACAGCAAAGGACACCATCAATAGAACAAAAAGACATCCTACAGTATGGTAGAATATGTTCATAAATGACATATCTGATAAGGGGTTGACATCCAAATTATATAAAGAGCTCATGCACCTCAACAAACAAAAAGCAAATAAACCAATTAAAAAATGAGCAGAGGAGCTAAACAGACACTTCTCCAAGGAAGAAATTTAGATGGCTAACAGGCACATGAAAAGATGCCCCACATTGCTAATCATCAGAGAAATGCAAATTAAAACCACAATGAGATATTGCCTCACACCAGTTAGGATGGCTACCATCCAAAAGACAAACAACAACAAATGTTGGTGAGGATGTGTAGAAAGGGGAACCCTCCTACACTGCTGGTGGGACTGCAAATTAGTGCAACCATTGTGGAAAGCAGTATGGAGGTTCCTCAAAAAACTCAAAATAGAAATACCATTTGACCCAGGAATTCCACTCCTAGGAATTTACCCTAAGAATGCAGCAGCCCTGTTTGAAAAAGACATATGCACCCCAGTGTTTATCGCAGCACTATTTACAATAGCCAAGAAATGGAAGCAACCTAAGTGTCCATCAGTAGATGAATGAATAAAGAAGACGTGGTACATATACACAATGGAATATTATTCAGCCATAAGAAGAAAACAAATCCTACCATTTGCAACAACATGGTGGAGCTAGACGATATTATGCTCAGTGAAATAAGCCAGGTGGAGAAAGACAAGTATCAAATGATTTCACTCATCTGTGGATTATAAGAACAAAGAAAAAACTGAAGGAACAAAACTCACAGAACCCAAGAATGGACTAATAGTTACCAAAGGGAAAGGGACAGGGGAAGATGGGTGGGAAGGGAGGGATAAGGGGAAAAAAGGGTATTAAGATTAGTACACATAATATAGCAGGGGGTCATTTACGGGGAAGGCAGTATAACACAGAGAAGACAACTAGTGATTCTATAGCATCTTACTATGCTGATGGACAGTCACTGTTACGGGGTATGTGGTGTGGACTCGATAACAGGGGGAGTCTAGTAACCATAATGTTGCTCATGTAATTGAAATTAATAATACCAAAAAAATGTTCAATATCACGAATCAACAGGGAAATGCAAATCAACATCACAATGAAATATCCCCTCACACTTGATAGAATAGCTTTATTGAAGAGATCACAAATGTAGGTGAGTTCCTCATACTCCTCATACCTTTTCTTCATCTTTTTTTAGTCTTTCATGATTATGTCACTTTTTAAGAGTACTGGCCAATTATTTCATTGAATGTCCTTCAGTTTGGGTTTGTCTGATATTTGCTCAGATTAAATTCAGGTCTTACATTTTTGTCCAAAATTATAGAAATGCTGTAATCTCTTCAGTGCATCATAATTGAGTCACAGGACTATGATTTGTCCATTACTGGTGATGTTAATGTTGATTCTTTGATTAAGGTGGTATCTTCCATGTTCCTGTACTGCAGATATATAATTTTTGCCTTTGACATTTGAAAATGTAGTTCAAAAAATGTACTGAACAAGAGTCAGTATATATAGTCTCTCAAAACACTGTCACAGGACCACTCACTGTATGTAGAGTTTTATTTGCTAAAGAAGTCACATTCATTTCCTGTCAAGTTACATTTTAAGACAATATAAATTTCCTGTTTCTCATAGTTTTGCCCTGAATTTTAACATTTATTAATGATACTTTCCTGAAACAGTTACAATGGTGGTGTTTGGTGTATGGTCATTTTCTATTTCCACCATTTCCTCTACAGTTATTAGTGGAATTCTATTATAAAAAATAGCTGTCATTATTTATATCAGTAGATACTGTATGAATTCTTATATTCTATGGGTTATAAATCTTTTACTATTACTGTATTGTTGCTCAAATATTCCCCTAATTGGTTATTGGGAGACACTCTAAGTTTGAGCCCACATTCTTAACCACTGTTCAAAACTCTTTCTGTATAGTTATACCCATTTTCTTCAGAAAGGCCCTGTGCAATCCTGTTTTAATAGGTTCTCATTCACATGGATAATAGGAGGCTGCTTATCTTGGCTTCTGAATAGGATATTATGTCCTTAAAAAGATAGAAAAGCAGATTCCTAATCTGTCATACTCCAGGTTTACTTGCCACTCTCACAATTTTTGCTACAGACTTTTACCTATGGACATTTTCCAACCTTTTGAAGACTATTCATGATAGATATTGTAGACAAGCAGTTAGGAGTCGATTGTTTTCAGAACTCCTAATCATCCTCAATTCAATAAACATTTATTTCAGGACACACTGGAGAGAAAAAGTAGAATGAAACCTATTCTTTGATGTCAACCAACTTGCTTTCCAGTAGGGGAGACCAAACATATATGTGATTATGATATAGCTATAGCGGGATGTGATATGTATTTGAACACAATGTTATGGGAAAAGAGGGAAGAATAATTTTCATGCCAACTCAGGGTTGGGGTAGTGTGATGGAAAGGGAGAGCGCAAGGAAGTGGGGCATGTGAGATCTTCTTTGAGCTTTACCAAACAAGGACAAAGATATGAATGTTAATCTGAAGGAAATGCCTGCCAGACAACTCATTTCTTTTGCATTTAGTCTTTATCTTCATTCATTTAAGACAAAGTTTCTTTTTAGTTTCAAAAATCCTGAAAACCAAAGGTCAGAGAGGTTTACATTTTTACAACTAATTGCTGAGACATGGGACCGATGGTGACCTCAAGGTGATAACCTAGGAGTGTAACGAGAGTGGGTTAAGTTTATATCACTTTGCATTGCAGTGTAGTCCAGGCTTGAGAATGGAGAATCACAGCAAGCCTTGGTTGGGAATGTCTTATATAATCTCCTGTTCTCCTTTGCTTTTCATTTCTTGGCAAAAGTAGAACCAACTCTCCATGTTATTTAACTGGGTTCAGAAAAAACTCCTGTCATGATGTCCCTTTAGGAGTTATCTAAGTTATTTAAATTATCTAAGTTCTCTAAGGGAAGAGAATGATGAATTCCAGGACAGTGATTGAATTTTTGAGCAATAAGTAAATATCAAGAGACAGTTTTTTGAAGGTGAAGGTGGTGGACTTTTGCTGTGCTTCATATAAATAGTCGCCTTTTTTTGAAGTATCTTTTCTTTTTTAGAATGCAATGCAACCTCTTGGATCCGCTTTCCTCTGCTGCTTCTGTACCCAAGGCATTTGTAGTTTTTGAGCAGTAAGGGTGAGGCTGTTTGGGTCCTAGACATTCTCTGCCAAACTTTTTTGATGCCTTGAATTTTTTCAGGAGTGCAATTCTCAAGAGCAGAGCAGAGCAGAGCAGAAAACAGCTTGGATGAATGAATACTCATGTGAGCTTCCAAAGGAGATAACTGCCTCTCACAATCTAGTAAAGAGTAAAACAGAGGAAATGCCATGTGCTTTTGTACAAAAAATAGTAGTGAAACTAATTAGCACCACAGAGAACTTTTCATGGTATGTGGGTATAAGTTTCCTAATTTATAACTGAATCAAAGGTGAACTTAATGTACCTTGGGAAAGGATTGGTTCTGATAAACTTTTGAAAATTATTTATCTATTACTAAATGATTTCAATGCTGCTGGTACCTAGAGATATCCCCTGCTATTTGCTTTCTTCCATCTAATCTTATTCAATAAATATGGAGAATTAAATATGTACTTGATCTGTAGAGTAAAAGAGGTCAAAGTTCTCTCAAACTTTCTATCAAATGATTTAAAAACTGTCACTGATTTTAAGTCCTGAATTGAAGTTCTTTTGTTAGTACATATGTGGACATACGCATATATGCACATATACACAAACACGAATCTGAAAGATGAGGTGAAATGAGTCTACATGAAAATAACAACTCATAAATGATAACAGTATAACTGCCAAAAATAGTGTTGCATCTGTGGATTAGTTTTACATTCTATTTCTATAACAATTAATCACCTTTGGAAAGTTCTTTTTACTTGGGGGGTATATCAAGAGCAAGAGGTTGCTTAATCTTGGTTCCTTAGAAAATTAGATTGGCCACATTTATGGAAAAATGATTGTGTTGCAACTGTAGTTATGGTTTCAGAACTGCTTCCAAATTTCCTGCTTTAGTTATAGGGGTAAAGAGCTGAGGATTCTTGAAGCAGTCTTTTTGGTCAAACAACTTAACAGGCACTGGGTCTTGTGCCAGTGATTCCATTTCTGAAAGATTTTCCTTTGAAGTGTTTGTTCCTCAATACATTTTTCCCAGCCAAACATATGCCTGTGATTTGAAATCAGCGTAAGAATTTTCTCTCACACTTTAGTGTTCATGTTCAGTTTGCTGGCACTGAAGGATGAAAAATAAACTTGTCTGGCTCCTCAAATCCCTAGTGATTTTGACACTAAAACTAATTCTCATGGGTGGAGTTTGGTTATCTCTGACTCTAGATAAGTACTTGAAACTTATTTTTTCAATAAATCTGTTTCTGAGAAAAGGTTAAGGGAATATGTGCTCAAGCTTCCATATACTTTACATCTTCTAAAGTTTCTTAGAAAATTATTTATTTGTTAACCACTGTCTTAGTAGTTTGCATTTTTTACTCTGCTAGTGATATAGGTATTCTTGACCAGCATTGTGTCTGGTTGGTGGTGTGAAACTCTACTCATTAGATTCCCCCTTGAGAATTCACTGAATGTGTTGGAGCAGTGTGGTAGGAAGCCAAGGAGACAAAATTTCTGTTGAGGCTTCAGGAATGTAGAGGAATCACAAGGTGCTGTGTGCTTGAGATGGAAACAATGTAACAATGTATTCCCCCACCAGGACTCAGTGGTATCCACAGCTTGTTGATCAGTCATGGAAGCCCATTTGTTTATAATACAGTATCGGGGTAACCTTTACAGAGATAGACTAAAATATAGCTAGCATCCTGAATACACCTCTAGGGACCTAATAGCTCCCACTACAACGGTTCCTGGGTGACGACTCCCCTGTAACCTTGTAGTGAATGTGTAAAAGGCATGGCCCTGCTGCACTCGGGGCTCAGCCTTTGGACCGGAATCCACTGAGCCAGTGCCGGCACTAATAAATGCTGCTTCTCGCCAAACGTCTCGGTGTCCTCTCAATCTCCTTCTCCCTCCTTCCCCACACGTCCTCCCCAATCCCTCCCCTTTGGTAACCACTAGTCCCTTTTTGGTGTTTGTGTCTGCTGCTGTTTTGTTCCTTCAGTTTGGCTTTGTTGTTATACTCCACAAAAGAGGGAAACCATTTGGTACGTGTCTTTCTCTGCCTGGCTTATTTCACTGAGCATAATACACTCCAGCTCCATCCATATTGTGTTGTAAATGGTAGGATTTGTTTCTTTCTTATGGCTGAATGGTATTCCATTGTGTATATATACCACATCTTCTTTATCCATTCATCTACCCATGGGCACTTAAGTTGCTTCCACATCTTGGCTATTGTAAATAGTGGTGCAATAGACATAGGGGTGCATATGTCTTTTTGAATCTGAGAACTTGTATTCTTTAGGTAAATTCCTAGGAGTGGAATTCCCGGGTCAAATGGTATTTCTATTTTTAGTTTTTTTAGGAACCTCCATATTGCTTTCCACAATGGTTGAAATAGTTTACATTCCCACTAGCAGTGAAGGAGGGTTCCCCTTTCTCCACATCCTTGCTAACATTTGTTGTTGTTTGTCTTTTGGATGGTGGTCATCCTAACTGGTGTGAGGTGATATCTCATTGTGGTTTTAATTTGCATTTCCATGATAATTAGTGATGTGGAGCATCTTTTCATGTGCCTGTTGCCCATCTGAATTTCTTCTTTGTAGAATTGTCTGTTCATATCCTCTGCCCATTTTTTAATTGGGTTATTTGCCTTTTGTTTGTTGAGGCATGTTAGTTCTTTATATATTTTGGATGTTAACTCCATGTTGGATATGTCATTTACAAATATATTCCCCCCTACTGCAGGATGCCTTTTTGTTCTGCTAATGGTGTCCTTTGCTGTACAGAAGCTTTTTAGTTTGATGTAGTCCCATGTGTTCATTTGTGCTTTTGTTTCCCTTGCCTGAGGGATGTGTTCAGGAAAAAGTTGCTCATGTTTATATTCAGGAGATTTTTGCTTATGTTTTCTTCTAAGAGTTTTATGGTTTCATGACTTACATTCAGGTCTTTGATCCATTTCATCTTTACATTTGTGTATGGGCTTAGACAATAATCCAGTTTCATTTTCTTGCATGTAGCTGTCCAGTTTTACCAACACCAGTTGTTGAAGAGGCTGTTATTTCCCCACTGTATGTCCATGGATCCTTTATCATATATTAATTGACCATATATGCTTGGGTTTATATCTGGGCTCTCTAGTCCGTTCCATTGGTCTATGGGTCTGTTCTTGTGCCAGTACCAAATTGTCTTCATTACTGTGGCTTTGTAGCAGAGCTTGAAGTTGGGGAGCATAATCCCCCCAGCTTTATTCTTCCTTCTCAGGATTTCTTTGGCCATTCGGGGTCTTTTGTGGTTCCATATGAATTTTAGAACTATTTGCACTAGTTTGTTGAAGAATGCTGTGTATTTTGATAGGGATTGCATTGAATCTGTAGATTGCTTTAGGCAGCATGGCCATTTGACAATATTAAATCTTCCTATTCATGAGCATGGGATATAATTTCCATTTACTCGTATCTTCTTTAATTTCTCTTATGAGTGTCTTGTAGTTTTCAGAGTATAGGTCTTTCACTTCCTTGGTTAGATTTATTCCTAGGTATTTTATTCTTTTTGATACAATTGTGACTGGAATTGTTTTCCTGATTTCTCTTACTGAATGTTCATCATTAGTGTATAGGATTGCAACAGATTTCTGTGTATTAATTTTGAATTCTGCAACTTTGTTGAATTCAGATATTAGATCTAGTAGTTTTTGAGTGGATTCTTTAGGGATTTTTTATGTACAATATCATCTCATCTTAAAACAGAGACAGTTTAACTTCTTCCTTACCTATCTGAATTCCTTTTAATTTCTTTGTATTGTCTGATTGCTGTGGCTAGGACTTCCAGTACTATGTTGAATAAAAGTGGAGAGAGTGGGCATCCTTGTCTTGCTCCAGATTTTAAAGAAAAAGCTTTCAGCTTCTGCTGTTAAGTATGATATTGGCTGTGGGTTTGTCATATATGGCCTTTATTATGTTGAGCTACATGCCCTCTATACCATTTTGTTGAGAGTGTTTATCATGAATGGATGTTGAATTTTGTCAAATGCTTTTTCAGCATCTGTGGAGATGATCATGTGGTTTTTGTCCTCCTTTTTGTTGATGTGGTGGATGATGTTGATGGATTATCCAATATTGTATGATCCTTGCATCCCTGGAATAAATCCTACTTGATCATGATGGATGATCTTTTTGATGTATTTTTGAATTCAGTTTACTTATATTTTGTTGAGTATTTTTGCATCTATGTTCATTGGGGATATTGGTCTGTAGTTTTCTTTTTTTGTGGTGACTTTGCCTGGTTTTGGTATTAGAGTGATGATGGCCTCATAAAATGAGTTTTGGAGTATTCCTTCCTCTCGTACTTTTTGGAAAACTTTGAGTAGGATGGGTAGTCAGTCTTCAATAAATGTTTGATAAAATTCAGTGGTGAAGCCGTCTGGTGCAGGGGTTTTGTTCTTAGGTAGTTTTTTGAATACCAATAGAATTTCCTTGCTGGTTATTGGTCTGTTTCTTCCTGTGTCACCCTTGGAAAGTTGTATTTTTCTAGAATGTTGTCCATTTGTTCTAGGATATCCAGTTTTTTAGCATATAATTTTTCATAGTGTTCTTTAATGATTTTTTGTATTTCCTTGGTGTCCGTAGTGATTTTTTCTTTCTCATTTCTGATTCTGTTTATGTGTCTAGACTGTCTTTTTTTCTTGATAAGTCTGGCTAGAGGTTTATCTGTTTTGTCAATTTTCACAAAGAACCAACTCTTGGTTTCATTGATTCTTTCTATTGTTTTATTTTCTCTATTTTATTTATTTCTGCTCTAATCTTTATTATGTCCCTCCTTCTATTGATGTTTGGCCTCATTTGTCCTTCTATTTCTAGTTTCTTCAGTTGTGAGTTTAGGCTGTTCATATGGTATTGTTCTTTCCTGAGGTAGGCCTGTATTGCAATATACTTTCCTCTTAGCCTTTGCTGCGTCCCACAAATTTTGTGGTATTGAATTATTGTTGTCATTTGTCTCCATATATTGCTTGATATCTGTTTTTATTTGGTTATTGACTGATTGATTATTTAGGAGTATGTTGTTATGCCTCTGTGTGTTTGTGGGATTTTTCGTTTTCTTTGTGTAATTTATTTCTAGTTTCATACATTTATGGTCTGAGAAGCTGGTTGGTACAATATCAATCTTTCCTAATTTACTGAAGCTCTTTTTGTGGCCTAGTATGTGATCTATTCTTGAAAATATTCCATGTGCACTTGAGAAGAATGGGTATCCTGCTGCTTTTGGGTGGAGAGTTCTGTAGATGTCTGATAAGTCCATGTGTTCTAATGTGTTGTTCATTGCCTCTGTCTCCTTACTTATTTTCTGTCTGGTTAATCTGTCCTTTGGAGTGAGTGGAGTGTTGAAGTCTCCTAGAATGAATGCATTGCATTTTATTTCCTCTTTCAATTCTGTTGGTATTTGTTTCGCATATGTAGGTGCTCCTGTGTTGGTTGCATAGATATTTATAATGGTTATATCCTCTTGTTGGATTGATGCCTTTATTATTATGTAATACCCTTCTTTGTCTCTTGTGACTTTCTTTGTTTTGAAGTCTGTCTGATACAAGTACTGCAACTCCTGCTTTTTTGTCCCTATTGTTTGCATGAAATATCTTTTTCCATCCCTTCACTTTTAGTCTGTGTGTCTTTGGGTTTTAGGTGAGTCTCTTTTAATCCATTCAGTGACTCTATGTCTTTTGATTGGTGCATTCAGACCATTTACATTTAGGGTGATTATCAATAGGTATGTGCTTATTGCCATTGCAGGCTTTAGATATGTAGTTACCAAAGGTTCAAGGGTAACTTCCTTACTATCTAAGAGTCCAACTTAGCTCACTTAATATGCTATTACAAACACAATCTAAAGGTTCTTTTTTCCCTCATCCTTTTTCTTCCTTCTCCATTCTTTATATATTAGGTGTCATATTCTGTACTCTTTGTCTATCCCTTGACTGACTTTGGGGGTAGTTGATTTAATTATGCATCTGCTTAGTAATTAATTTTTCTACTTTCTTTACTGTGGTTTTATTTCCTCTGGTGACAGCTATTTAGCCTTAGGAACACTTCCATGTATAACAGTCCCTCCAAAATACAGTGTAGAGGTGGTTTATGGGAGGTAAATTCACTCAGCTTTTGCTTATCTGGAAATTGCTTAATCCCTCCTTCAAATTTAAATGATAATCTTGCCAGGTAGAGTATTCTTGGTTCGAAGTCCTTCTGCTTCATTGTATTAAAGATATCATGCCACTCCCTACTGACCTGCAAGGTTTCTGTTGAGAAGTCTGAATATATCCTGAAGGATTTTCCTTTGTATGTGATCTTTTTTCTCTCTCTAGCTGCTTTTAATAGTCTGTCCTTTTCCTTCACGTTAGCCGTTTTAATTATTATATGTCTTGGTGTTGTCTTCCTTGGGTCCCTTGTGTTGGAAGACCTGTGCACCTCTGTGACATGAAAGACTATCTTTTTCCCTAGATTGGGGAAGTTTTCAGCAATTACCTCCTCAAAGACACGTTCTATCCCCTTTTCTCTCTCTTCTTTTTCTGATACTCCTATAATGTGACTATTATTTTGTTTGGATTGGTCACACACTTCTCTCAATATTCTTTCATTCCTAGAGATCCTTTTTTCTCTCTGTGCCTCAGCTTCTTTGTATGCCTCTTCTCTAATTTCTGTTCCATTTATATTTTCCTGCACTGTATCTAATCTGATTTTAAATCCCTCCATTGTTTGTTTCATTTCTGATATTGTGTTCTGTAATGATTGGATCTCTGTCCAGAATTCTTCTCTGAGTTCTTGAATATTTTTCTCTATCTCCATGAACATATTTATGATTTTTATTTTGAAAAATCTCTTTCAGGAAGATTGGTGAGTTCAGTTTCACTTTATCCTTTTCTGGTGTTTGTGAGATATTGCTTTGAACCAGGTTCTTTTGACATTTCATATTGTATTTTCCACCCTCTAGGTTCCAGTAGTTCTACTCTTTGGAGCTTCTCAGCCCCTGGAGTGATGTCGGGGTTTGCCAGGGAATGGTGTTGTTGCCTGGGAGGAAGAAAGAGCTATTTCCTACTTCCCAGCTCCTGTGCCTAACTCCACTGCTAGATTCAGTGGGCCGAGCACAACGGTGTAAGCCTCTATGCTGTGCATTTTTAGCTGCCCTAGGTGGAGCTTCCCTCTGGCTGGCCTGACGCTGAGGCAGGGCTGCTGGTTTGCGAGCTGGTACTGGCAGGCTGGGAGAAAGGTGCAGCAGGCTGCTTATCATGGTGGGGGTCCTTGGAGCTGCATAGCCAGCCTGTGGGATGGAGCACCTGAAGACCCTGAAAGTTCCCAACCTGCTGGGCAGAGTGCACCTGGATGATTTTGCCCACCTGTCCTTTCTCCTGAGCAGTAAGCTCTGTGCAATTCTTGCCCCTTTAGCAGCCCTCTCACTGTTAGAAAGTCTCTCATACTGCCCACCTTTGTTTTGTCTCAGAGCAGCCAGATGTGGATCCCTGTCTTCCACAAGTGGCTGGAATCTCAGTCTCTTCAGGTATTCCACCTGTCTTAGCTTTCCAACCCCACTAATTTTCAGAGCACCATGCAATGTAGGTTTGTGCTCCCAGAGCATATCTCCAGGGCTGGGTGTTCAGAATTCCTATGCCTCCATTTCCTCCCCACTCCATTTCTCTTCCTCCTGCCAGTGAGCTGGGGTGGGGGAAGGGCTTGGGTCCCACTGGATCACAGCTTTGGTACATTACCCTGTTCTGTGAGGTTTATTCTCTTCTCCAGGTGTATGCAGTCTGGCACCACCTTCTTTCCTGTTGCTCTTTCAAGATTAGTTGTATTAATTATATTTTCATATTATAGTGGTTTGGGGAGGAGGCTTCTGTCTCTCTTCTCATGCCGCCAATTTTAATCCCACCTGTTTGGGTCCTTTTGTAATATTCCTCTGAATGAGTTGATTCTGATTCCTTGTAGCTCCCATGATAGGTGGTACCTTGTTTCTTTCCTTCATGAAGTGGCTATTGGCCTGGTGAATGGTCTTTTGGATTAAAAAAGCTGGAGGCTGAAGAAAGAGGCCAAAGCAGTAGCAGGTACTTGCAACTCAGAAGACTGATTTATCTTGAGAAGTGTACTGGTTCTCATTTCCTCTCAGTGGATCCTCACTATGCTCTGTGGCCCCAATGACATATGAAACCAGATGACAGATGAACTATGAGGATTCTTCTATCACACTTGTTGGCTCAGGTTAGCAGCTCTGTTCACGTCTCCAGGCTCAAGACTTTGAAGGCCAGGGCTTTCAGAGTTATTACATTCATTATGGGTGTTTTTAAACAAACAGTATGTGCCTACACATATGAATTTTGTTAGGTCATTAAGCTGAAATTCTAGAAAAAAATTTATTTGTTTTCTCCATTTTCTTCTTTTTTGATTTCATATTTTCTTAACTTTTAGCTGAATCAGATCTCTGTTCCACGTACCCTCCTTTCAAAAGGCAGTCAGTTGTCATGATCGTCAAATTTGGTGCAGAGTTTTCTTCTACAGGAGGTTGTCTTCATTTATGACATTTATTCATTCAAAACACATTTTCAGTAACTTCTATGTGCTAATAAGCCTTATATAAAGAGGTAATCTTATAATGAAAGTTATATTACGGGTTTCACTCTGAGATAACTCATGATCTAGGGAAGAACACGACATATTAATAATTTAATATATGTAAAATGATATATTTGTAGCACAAATGAAGTGCTCCAGGAACACAGAGGAGCTCTATTCTGCTTGGAGCCTGGGACTGGGCAAAGTTACCCATAGGAGAAAAGCATAGTCAGACAATGGTATCATTACTATGGTAACTATAGTTTCAGCTTTGAATTGACAGTTAGTCCAATCATGGTGGCCCATCTTGGTAAGTATATTTTTATTCTCTATCTACCATTTGCAACTCAGAGTCACTAGACATTACATTAAAATAGTAATGGAAATATTGTATTACATCTCTGTATTGTATTGTATCACATCCTAAGAAAAAAGAGGAAGGAAAGAAGATGTTAATTGAGGTTTAGGGATATGGCCACTAAACAAATTAAACTAAAATTTCCTTTCCCTATTAATTCCTATCTCTTTACAGCAGATAATGTGAAGTAGACTAGTTATGATTTTCTATTTGGAATGAGAAATTTTTAAGAAAGATGGAGATGGAGAGAGGAGAGGAAAAAAAAAAAGAAAGAGGACACTGTGGTTCTGTAATTTCCAAACAGGGCATGTTTGGGGTGGCTGTCAGGAAAAGGGGAACAGGGGGATTTGCTGTAGTATTTGAGTAACCAATCCAATGGTTTTACTGACCTTGGTGTTTCCATTGGTGGTAAGGTGCTCAGAAAAAATGCAAATATTTTATTGTGAAGTAATTTATTAAAAAGCATTTTCATACAAAGGACTTTTTCCTAATTTTAGGATTGAAACCCTGGGATAGAACTTTAGAAAGTTCTGGCATGAAGATTTGTTGAAAGCAACTTCATTTGACTCCAAAAGAAAGCAATATCTTATTCGTGATATAATTTAAAGAGATGAGTTTGTGAAGTCCGAGGAAACAATTTCTTTAACCTCAGGGGAACAGAATAAGGTAGTGCTCAAATAACACCGCAGTCATCCTCTTGTCTTACTGGCGCACTCCCTGCTCCATGCTTTTTGTCTCAGTGCCTGTACTGCCAGGGGAAATAAAAACCTGCTCAAGTGTGCCTTTAGGACCCTCCTGAAAGCTAACTGGTTAAATGAATCATTGGATGTCTTTCCACTCTGTCTGCCCAGTGCTGCATTGCCTTGGATCATATCCACATTCCTACCTTTGACTCTTAACTGAAGTTAGGACGTGCTTGTTCCTTTTGGCATATTTTCATATCATGAACACATTTTGTGATATGTCCATCTGCATGTCTATCTAAATAAGAGCAGACTTATGGGGAGTGTGGCCGAGAGTTCACTTAAGATCCTTCACAGGCTCCGGCATGCCTTTTCTAGATTGGCAGCCATAAATGAGGCTAATCATGACTGTGTTGAATGCAGTAGAGCGGTCTGGTCATACATTACACCTGGGAGTGTTGAGTCCTGCTCTGAATCAAATGCCTGGTACTGTTTTGGTGATTTGGGCTTTGAGCTATGTTGACTTGTCAGGTGGACAAGCCAACAAATGTTAGCTAAATAGTTTGTGGTATATTATTAGGAATGTTAGATAAGGCAGTTCCATGTAACTCCTATCATTGTGCATTCTTGAATTGAAAATAAGCCAGTCTTTCAACAGTTTAGAGAGAAAGCCTTAGAACTGGCCCTTTGAACACCATGAGAAATGAAAATAATGTGGAGACACTTTGAAGAGCACTTCTGTATCCTCTAACTTGCTAATATAAAAAATATGAAAGATCTATATGTTTGCTATGAAAATACAAATGGGAACAAAACCATCATTTCTAACAGCTGAAGATCTCTCTGCCATTTCACAGATGGCTACCTAAGTAATTGAAATCATAACTGCTTTAATTTGATAAGTTAATGTTTACTCTGTAAGCCATTATGGAGCTTGTGACATTCTCAGTATGCAATCAATAGCATTATTAAGAAGGAGGAAAAAAGGGATTAATTGTTAACATTGATAAACATTAATGCCCATTCAAAAAAAGCAAATGCTTTCATGGATATGATTCATTATCAGATTGTTAGAGGACACATCTCCAGAGAACCACTTGCCAGTTACAAACTAAACTTAGAAAGTTTTCTAAGGACCAGTTATCTATTTAATATACTGCATAAGAGTGATGGTGACTTCATCAGAACTGTTAGGGAACACAAAATGATGTGTCATAAGTAATGTTAATCCTTAATTAATAATGAAAAGGTAACAGTCAAATGGTTTTCCTCTTATTGAACTAGGTATCATATAGCCAGTTAATTGCAATTTACAGAGGTAAAATTTCCAGCCTTAAGTTATGAATTATGTTGAAATATGGCTTCATTATGTAATGCTGTGTCACTTTTATCCTTAACTTTGAGTTTCCAAGAAAGAGCAAACATACCCATTATGCAGTACCACTTTTGATGCAGGTTTTTGCAAATTCTATTCTTAAGTTTTCAAGTGATGGTTGATAATGCCTATGCCAGTGGTAAGGATTAGTTGTTTGGCTTTACTCTTTGGGAATGGAAGTTTGGTTATCAAGTATAGAGTCTCCCAGTATCTGAAAGTAGAGCATTTTCATTTACAAAAGAAAACTTTTGTAGTTGAAATGGCATAAAGTCAAGAAGAGATTGCCATTAACTTATATGGAAAAATTGTTGAGTGTTCCTAGACCCCCAAAAAACCTTTCTTAGGCTTTTCTGATACCTTAGGACATATCGTGCTAGTGATGCACAAAATAAATTGAGATAAAGCACAAATGCTCACAGACACAACTCAAAGCCATAGCGATTAGATGCTGATATGCTGAGTGTAGTTCCTGGGGAAGGAGCTTGGTGTGGCTATTCTCGCTGCTCAGGGAGCATGCTGCCTCTCTAACTTGCTGTGAAACAAACACTCAGTGCTGTTTTTGCTTTGTCCCTTTTTGTGTTGAAGTGAAACTCCTCTTCAGATTTCTTTTGTATTAATGTAGGTCTTTCATAAAAGCAAAGTGGCATAATAGGAACTTTCCAAAAGCAGGGGATACCTGTACATCCTTACAGTTTATAATTTTGTTCCACAGCAGAAAGAGATGGATAGGTAGCTTGTTTATTTCACTAGATGATGTATATTTACCTTTGGAGGTAGGTCTATTGAAAGGAGAATAACTTCAGGTTAGTGGTAAACAAATGACCTTCTCTCTATTAACTGGATAATTAAATTGGATACCCCAGTGGACTGTTCATTGTTCATTTTATTTCTTTTTGAGAATTTGGACACCTCCAGGTGTTGTCCAGGTGGAATCTTGTAATAAATTTAAACTCAGAGTCTAAATCAAGCTCTCTCAGAATTTAGGGCACATGCTATGATTTGGACATGATTTTACAGCAAGACAACCATTGGGACTTAAATGGGACTTTGGAATTAAATTGAAGTCTCTCTCCTCTCCCTACCCTTATAGAATCTATTTTGCAATCAGATATATGATATTAAATTCATCACTATTATAACTTCAAAACATTAGACTGGGTTGTCCAGGGAGGTTGTGGAGATATTCAAGAGCTCAGACAACTTTTGGTCTGATGATTTAGATGTTCAGTTGCTTAAAAGCAGATGATCTCTAGAGATTCTTTCTTGTATTATGATGTTAACATTATACATGAAGCTATTCTTCAGAGATGAAAGTTAAGATAATTAACTAAAATATAATTTTTTTTTTTGCTCAACACACTGAAGTTCTCCCTAGCCCTGAAATGTTTTATCCACTTTACTGATCATTCTGTTTATGGATTGCATTAAACAGATGTTACTCTCATTGCTGAATTCCCTTCTGGTGCCCTGTTTTAGACAATGATATACACCAGAGCGTTCTATTTAATACTGTAAAACAGTTTTTTTGGAAGGGTGCTTCAGAGTGGGAAGGGAAGTGAGAAGAAAAAAGGTGTGGATTTTTCTAATAGAAAATGTTATGCATATTGACTAAGACTTTAAAAAGATTAAGAAATACGACTAAGAAAACTCTCACTTCCAAGAGTCGTGTATAACTAGACTTCTATTAGACAGAAATATTTGAAATATGTGTACTATTTGTCACTTTGCTCGAACTGTGAACATTGCATTACATATATATTTTAACCTAGATCTGACCACCTCACTTGGGTGATCCTGGGAACATAGAATTTGCTCCTTCCTCTCTTAGAACTTGGATTGCCCTTCTATTCCTCATCTTCCTCCTCCACTTTCTTCTTGAAGTCACCAGACTTAATTGTTGCCTTTGCAGTTATCCCTTCCCAAGCCTCCTCCTGTCTGGCATGGCAGGTAGGTACTATTAGCTAGCACATTGGAGCAGAGACTATGGAAGAATTGATGGGGTACAGAGGCAAGTGGAATGGGGAGAGGGCTACAGCCTCTTTAGACACTCTTTTTCATATCAGTTTCTGTTCTTATATACCATTTTAGTCATATTTTTCAATTATTACCTCTACTGAATGTCTTTCAGACCTATATTTTTATCTCTAGTCTCTCTGAAACTTCCAATTGTCATTTTGGGCAGTTTCACCTAAATACCCAAGCTCCTGAAACATGATATACAATATTTTGCCAACCTCAGTTTTCCTCTCAACTTCCCATTTGTGTTAATTGTAACACAGTTAAATTAGTTTATTGGCCTTGAAGTCTGGAAGTGACTTTTCACAGGCCATTTTCTCTTGCTTCTCCATATCCAAATAGTTCTTAAATCATATCTACTCTTCCTTATCAACATCTCTTTAAATTACTCCCTCTTTCTATTCCTGTTGTGACCCCAAAGTTTGAGTGCTTACTATGTCTTTCTTCTTTTTGTGTATTTTTTTATTGAAGTATAGTTGATATACAATATTATATTGTTTTCAGTGATTCAACAGTTATAACACATTATTACATCCTCACCCCAATTAGTACAGTTACTTTCTGTCAACATAGGATGATGTTACAGAACTTATTATATCTTTCAATAGTCTTCTAATTAGTCTCCCTAGTTCTGGTTTCTTTTCTCTCTAAATGGTCTAGCACACTGCCACAGAGCTCATTGTGTGACTTAATTCAGTGGCTCTTTATTATACTTTCAATAAAGTATTTACCTTTAAGCCTAGCATTCACAATGGTCTACAGTCTGATCCAAACCCACAATATCAATATAATTTTCCTATTTTCCTATACTGGAGAGTAGTAGTGAAACAAAGACTTTCCAAAAAGAAAAATAAACATAGAATTTGAATAATAAGAAACACAAGAAAGAAAATGATCCAAGATGGAGCACAAAATTATAGGAAGCAACGAAGATCATCAGAATGAGTGAATATAAAGAATACTGATCATTTAAGGTAATAATAATAAAAATGTCTCTTGGGATTTAGAACATACAGAAGAAAAATATATGACAATAGTAGAACAAAGGGCAGGAGGGAGAAAAGGAGTTAAACTAATCTAGGGTTGGTGCATTATTAAGGAAGTGGTAAAAGATGAATTTAACTCATAATTTAAGAGTTATGAATTATGAAGTTGATGTTCAGAAAGCTGATGTATCTTCTACAGGACAGGGAATTATTATTCTTATTATTCTTATTAAGGTATCATTGATATACAGTCTTATGAAGGTTTCACATGAACAATATTGTGGTTACTCCATTCACCCATATTATTGAGCCCCTTCCCCACACCCCATTGAAGTCACTGTCCATCAGCATATAAGATGCTATAGAGTCACTAATTGTCTTCTCTGTGCTATACTGTCTTCCCTGTGACCCCCCTACATTATGTGTGTTAATCATAATGCCCCTTAATTCCCTTCTCCCTCTCCCTTCCTCCCCTCTCCCCTACCTCTTTCCATTGGTAACCTCTAGTCCCTTCTTGGAGTCTGTGAGTCTGCTACTGTTTTGTTCCTTCAGTTTTGCCTTCTTATTATACTCCACAAATGAGTGAAATCATTTGGTACTTCTCTTTCTCTGCCTGGCTTATTTCATTGAGCGTAATACTCTCTAACTCCATAGATGCTGTTGCAAATGGTAGATTTGTTTTTTTCTTATGGCTGAGTAATATTCCATTGTGTATATGTACCACATCTTCTTTATCCATTCATCTACTGATGGACACTTAGGTTGCTTCCATATCTTGGGTATTCTAAAGAGTGCTGCGAAAAACATAGGGGTGCATATGTCTTCTTGAATCTAGGATATTGTTTTCTTTGGGTAAGTCCCTAGGAGTGGAATTCTTTGGTCAAATGGTGTTTCTATTTTTAGTCTTTTGAGGAGCCTCCATATTGCTTTCCACAATGGTTGAACTAATTTACATACCCACCAACAGTGTAGGAGGGTTCCTCTTTATCCACATCTTCTCCAGCATTTGTTGTTCCTTGTCTTTTGGATGTTTGCTGCCCTAACTAGTGTGAGGTAATATCCCATTGTGGTTTAAATTTGCATTTCCCTGATAAGTAGTGATGTGGAGCATCTTTTAATGTACCTGTTTGCCATCTGAATTTCTTCTTTGGAGAAGTGTTCTGTTCGTATCCTCTGCCCACCTTTTCAATTTAGTTGGGTTATTTGCTTTTTGGGTGTTGAGGCATGTGAGTTCCTTATATATTTTGGATGTTAACTCCTTGTTGGATATCATTTATGAATATATTCTCCCATACAGTAGGGTGACTTTTCATTATACGAATGGTATCCTTTGCTGTACAGAAGCTTTTTAGTTTTATGTAGTCCCATTTGTTCATTTTCACTTTTGTTTCCCTTGCTCAAGGAGATGTGTTCAGGAAAGACTTGCTCATGACTTACATTCAGGTCTATGATCCATTTTGAGTTTACTTTTGTGTATGGAGTTAGACAATAATCCCATTACATTCTCTTACATGTAACTGTCCGGTTTTGCCAACACCAGTTGTTGAAGAGGCTGTCATTTCCCCACTGTATATTCATGGCTCCTTTATCATATATTAATTGACCATATATGCTTGGGTTTATATCTGGGTTCTCTAGTCTGTTCCATTGATTTATGGGTCTGTTCTTGTGCTAGTACCTAATTGTTTTGATTACTATGACTTTGTAGTAGAGCTTGAAGTTTAGGCATAATCCCCCCAGCTTTATTCTTCCTTCTCAGAATTGCTTTGGCTATTTGGGGTCTTTTGTGGTTCCATATGAATTTTAGAATTATTTGCTCTAGTTCGTTGAGGAAAGCTGTTGGTATTTTGATAGGGATTACATTGAATCTATAGATTGCTTTAGGCAGGATGGCCATTTTGACAATATTAATTCTTCCTGTCCATGAGCACAGGATGTATTTCCATTTATTGGTATCTTCTTCAATTTCTCTCATGAGTGTCTTGTAGTTTTCGGGGTATAGGTCTTTCACTTGCTTGGTTAGGTTTATTCCTAGGTATTTTATTCTTTTTGATGCAGTTGTAAATGGAATTGTTTTCCTGATCTCTTTCTGCTAGTTCATCATTAGTGTATAGGAATGCAACAGATTTCTGTGTATTAATTTTGTATCCTGCAATTTGCTGAATTCAGTTATTAGTTCTAATAGTTTTGGGGTGGATTCTTTAGGGTTTTTTATGCGCAATATCATGTCACCTGCAAACAATGACAGTTTAACTTCTTCATTACCTATCTGAATGCCTTTTATTTCTTTGTGTTGTCTGATTGCTGTGGCTAGGACCTCCAGTACTATGTTGAATAAAAGTGGAGAGAGTGGGCATCCTTGTCTTGTTCTGGATCTTAGAGGAAAAGATTTCAGCTTTTCATGTTATGATGTTTTCTGTGGGCTTGTCATATATAGCCTTTATTATGTTGAGGTACTTGCCCTCTATGTCCATTTTGTTGGGAGTTTTTATCATGAATGGATGTTGAATTTTCTCAAATGCTTTTTCAGCATCTATTGAGATGATCATGTGATTTTTGTCCTTTTTGTTGATGTGTATGATGTTGATGGATTTGGAAATATTGTACCATCCTTGCATCCCTGGAATAAATCCCACTTGATCATAATGGATGATTTCTTAATGTATTTTTTAACTTGGTTTGCTAATATTTTGTTGAGGATTTTTGCATCTATGTTCATCAGGAATATTGGTCTGTAATTTTCTTTTTTTGTGGTGTCTTTGCTTGGTGTGTGTATTAGAGTGATGCTAGCCTCATAGAATGCATTTGGAAGTATTCCCTCCTCTTCTCCTTTTTGGAAAACCTTAAGGAGGATGGGTATTAGGTCTTCTCTAAATGTTTGATAATATTCAGAGGTGACATGTTTGCAAATCGGTTCCTGCTGGGAAGAAGGAGAGGCACGCTGTGTATCTCAGTGGGGGACCTCAGCACTGTGTTGCTAGCAAGGGGATGGATCACTTGAATTTCCTGAAAGTTTTCAACCTGCTGTACTGAGTGTGCTGGGATGATTTTGTCTACCTGTCCTTTCTCCTGTGCAGCAAATTGTGTTATCCTTGCCCCTTTAGCAACCCTCTTGCTGTTGGGAAGTCTTTCAAAGCTCCCACCTTTCTTTTGTCCTGGAGCAGCCGTTTGTGGGTACCTATTCTCCACAATGACTGGAAGCTCAGTCTCTGAGTATTCTGCCTGTCTTTGCTTTCCAACTCCACTAATCTCCAGAGCACCATGTAATGTGGTTTCTTGCTCCCAGAACAGATCCCCAGTGGTGGGCGTTCAGCCGTCCTGGGCTTCTACTCCCTGCCTGCTCCGTTTCTCTTCCTCCCTCCTGTGAGCTGGTGTGGGGGGATGGCTTGGGTCCTGCCAGTTCATGGCTTTGCTACTTTACCCTTTTCCATGAGGTCTTCTCTTTTCCTGTGATTTAGGCAGTCTGTCACAGTCTTTTCTCTGGTCACTCTTTCAGGATTAGTTGTATTTGCTGTATTTTCATATTATGTGTGGTTTTGTGAGGAGGTGTTTGCCTCACTTCTCACACTGCCATCTTTTTTTCTCAGGACAGGGAATTATTAATAAAAACTACTTTGGACCACTGTTACTTCAGGCACTGGATGATTTCATGTTTGTGGTGAATTGTGAATGAAAACATATTTGTGTCATCCAATACCTGCACTGTAAGCAAGAGGGCCTGTTTAACACAAACGTCTATAATATCTTACATAAAGAAGACAGGAAGGATTTTCTCAAAAACTTATTGAAATACACGTTAATTGAGTTGCCTGGATGAATGAGACCCAGAGACAAAAAAGCCATATATTTAATTGCTATATGTTGAAAACACCACAGAATATTCTGGAGGACAGAAACATTAGTTCTGAAATGCAGCAGAGATATGAAAAAATGCAGTGTTTTTCCATTTCTCAGCTACAAGTTATGATAGAGCAAGGGGAAGAGATATTGCAGTCTTTAGGGCAGCCACCAAAAGAGTAATATATAAGGCCAATAGAGGAGCTAAATATGGAATAATAAAAAATACTTGATTAATCCAAAAGAAGACAACAAAGAAAGAATAAAGGACCAAAAAACAGATGACTCAAATATGGGAAAAAATATCAATTGTTGGCCTAAACCTAGTACATCAGTAATTATATTAAATATAATTGGAGTAAACACTCCAACTAAAGGCAGATATTGTCATACTAGATCAAACCGTGTCTCATATATAGGAACCATTCATTAAATAAAAGGTTACAGATAGGTTACAAGTGAAATGATGGGAAAGATATACCATGTAAACATTAACCAAAAAGGTAGCTAGTGTGGCTATAATATCAAAGTAGACTTTAAGACAAAAAACATTATTGGACATAGGAAGAGATGTTTCTTAATGCTGGAAGGATCAATTGAACTAGAAAAAACAATCATACATAATATAACTTGAAAATACAGAAAGCAATAATTGATAAGCTTAAATAGACAAATAGATTTAATATTCCCTCCCTGTAACTGATTGTCACATTCACAAAAAACTAGTAAGAATATAGAAGACTCGAACAATGCCATTAAACAACTTGTCCTAATTGACAATTCTACAACTACAGGATGCCCATTCTTTTCAAATGCCCATGGAGTATTTGTAAAATTTAACTATATCCTGGGACATAAAACAAGTGTCAACAAATTTCAAAGGATTAAAGTCCTACAGAATATTCTTTAACCACAGTGGAATTAAAATAGAATTGAATAATAGAAAAATAAATAGAAAATCTCAAGTGTTTGGACATTAAGTGATTCACTTATTTTTTTATAGTTGATACACAATATATTATTGGTTTTAGATGTATAATAGTGACCTGATGATTATATACATCACTAAATGCTCACCATGATAAGTGTAGTTACCCCATTACCATGCCAAGATATTACAATATTATTGGTTATATTCTCTGTGTTGTACTTACACTTCTATGACTGATTTATTTTATGATATGAAGTTTGTACCTCTTTATTCCCCTCACCTGTTTCAACCATCCCCCCCACACCCCTCCCTATGGTAGCTAACCATCTATTGTCAGTATTTATGGTTCTATTTCTTTTGTTTGTTTGTTTTGTTTTTTAGACTCCACACATAAGTGAAATCATATGGTATTTGTCTTTCTTTCTTATATCTTACTATGATACTCTCTAGGTCCATCCACATTGCCACACATGGCAAGATTTCCTTCTTTTTTATGGCTGAGTAATACTCCATTGTGTATATATACCACATATTCTTTATCTATTCATCTATTGATGGGTTCTTGGGTTTCTTCCACATCTTCGCTATTGTAAATAATACTGCAATGAACATAGGTATGGAAATATCTTTTTGAATTAGTGATTTTGTTTTCTTCAGGTAAATTCCCAGAAGTGGAATTGCTGGGTCATATGGTATCTCTAGTTTTATTTTTTTGAGGAACTTCTATGTTGTTTTCCACAGTCACTGGATCAATTTACATTCCCACCAACAGTGTAGGAAGCTCCCTTTTCCCATATCCTTGCCAACATTTGTTATTTCTTGTTTTTTTGATAGTAGCCATTCTGACTGGTGTGAGGTGATACCTCATTGTGATTTTGATTTGCATTTCCCTGATGATTAGTAGTGTTAAGCATCTTTTCATGTATCTATTGGCTATCTGTATGTCTTCTTTGGAAAAATGTCTGCAGTTCCTCTGCCCATTTTTTAATTGGATTATTTGTTTTTTTGAGTATTAAGTTGTATGAGTTCTTTATATATTTTGGATATAAGCCCCTTATCCTTGAAAATATATTCTCCCATTCAGTAGGTTGCTTTTGTGTTTTGTTGATGATTTCCTTTGCTGTGCAGAAGGTTTTTAGTTAGATGTATTCCCACTTGTTTATTTTTGCTTTTGTTTCGCTTGCCTGAGGAGACATTTTGAGAAAAAAATCATTCATGCTGATGTTCTTGAGATTCTTGCTTATGTTTTCTTCTGAGAGTTTTATGGTTTCATGTCTAACATTTAAGTCTTTAATCCATTTTGAGTTTATTTTTGTGTATGGTGTAAAACAGTGATGTAGTTTCATTCTCTTGCATGTAGCTGTCTAGTTTTCCAACACCTTTTATTGAAGAGACTGTCTTTTCCTTATTGTGTTTTCTTGCCTTTGTCTTATTTATTTGTTTTAATTGGCTGTCTATTCTATTTCATTGATCTATGTATCTATTTTTCTGCCAGGACCATACAGTTTTAATCACTGTAGGTTTGTAGTATAGATTGAAATCAGGGAGCACGATACCTCCAGCTTTGTTCTTCTTTCTCAAGATTGCTTTGGCTATTCAGGATCTTTTGTGATTCCATATAAATTTTAGGATTCTTTGCTGTAGTTCACTGAATAATGCCTTTGGTATTTGGATGGAGACTGCATTGAATCTGTAAATTGCTTTGGGTAGAATGGCCATTTTGACAATATTAATTGTTCCTATCCATGAGCATGGGATATATTTCCATTTAATTGTGTCTTCAGTTTCTTTCATCAGTGTCCCATAGTTTTCAGAGTACAGGTCTTTCACTTCTTTGGTTAGGTTTAGTCCCAGGTATTTAATTCTTTTTGATGCAATTGTAAATGGAATTGTTTTATTTCTTTTTTTTTGCTGGTTTGTTATTAGAATATAGAAATGAACCAGATTTCTATGTACTAATTTTGGGTGCTACAACTTTACTGAATTAATTTATTAGTTCTAAATTTTTTTGGTGGAATTTTTAGGATTTTCTGCATATATTATCATGTCATCTGCAGATAGTGATAGTTTTAATTCTTCCTTGCCAATATGGATGCCTTTTATTCTTTTTTCTTGTCAGATTGCTGTGACTAGGACTTCCAGTACTGTGTTGAATAGAAGTGGTGAGAGTGAGCATCCTTGTCTTTTTCCTGATATTAGAGGAAAAGCTTTGAGCTTTTCACTACTGAGTATGATGTTAGGTGTGGATTTGTCATATATGGCCTTTATTATTTTGAGGTATGTTCCCTATATACCCACTTTGTTGAGAGTTTTTAACATGAGTGGATGTTGAATTTTGTCAAATTCTTTTTCAGCATCTATTGAGATGATTGTATAGTTTTTATCTTTTCTTTTGTTAATATGGTGTATCACATTGATCGATTTGTGGATATTGCACCATCCTTGAATCCTTGGAATGAATTCCACTTGGTTGTGATGAATGATGGCACACTTCTAGGTAAATATCTGTAAAAAGGAGAAGTTGAAATTGATATTAAAAAAACACTTTGAGCTGAATTATAACAAACAAACTAAAACTACCAAACTGTGGGATGCAGGTAAGATAGTAATTTGGGAAAATTTACAGTTCTAAAACATCTGTTAGGAAAGTAGAAAGATGGAAGTTCATTGTTTAAGCATTCATCTCAGGGATCTAGGGAAAAAATAACAAATTAAACCCAAAGAAAGTAGGAGGAAGGAAATAAAGGTAAGAGCAGAAGCTACTGAACTAGAAAGTATTTACTTTTGCACAAGTTACTCGAGTGTCCTCATCTGTAAAATAGGGATAAAAAATTGAACCTACATCATTGGATTATTGTGAGGATTAGATGAACTAACATATGTAAAATCTTTACAAGGGTGCTTGTCACATAGGAAGCACTTAACAAATATTAACTACTGCTTCTCCTAGTACTGTTACTATTATTATTGTTAGGATGAACTGTTAGATGCAGATTCTTACTTTTTACAAAAGATAGTAATTCATGGCCAATGAGGAGAGTCTAGAGATTCTAAAGCAACTGGTACCTAGCTTGTCAGTTTACACAGAGACATTCTTATTCCATGGGAGATGGAATATGATGGAATACCCTTTTCAGTATAAATCACATCCTGCCATTCCTCTGTTGAAAGTCTTCCTACTGCATTTGAGATAAAGCCCAAACTCTTTATCATGGTCAACAGAGATGTAATATCTAACCTCTTAAACCTTACCTCCTTGCCTTTTGTCGCTATGCTTCCAATACTTACCATCACAGAGTCTTTGTACTGGCTTTTCCTCTAACTAGAATGGTGTTTCCTTAGCTCCTTGCATGGCAAACTCTTTTTTTTTTTCAGGAGTCAGCTTAAATGTCACCTTTCCAGAGAAACTTGCTTGACCACCCTATCTTTGGTTGGATTCCCTCTGCCCTATGTTCTTCTCTTATTCCTGATTCTGTTGATTTCCATCATAGATTGTCTCAAAATATATAATTCATGTGTTTATGTGTACTTTGTCTCACTCAGTAGACTGTTATTTTCATGAAGTTGAGGAGGTCTTTGCCTATTTTGTTAAGAATGTATTGATAGGGTCTGGTGTAGTGGCTGCTGCAAAGCATGTACTCATAATATTTGTTGAATGAATGCCTGAATCTTTTAGGGTTGCTGTCTTGAGTGGGAGGTTGTGCTAAGTGACATCTGTCTTTTTTCTGCTTTTATACCCTGAATCTATGCTGCAACTATTCTAAGTTGCGTGTCTTAGGGAGAAAAGTGGTAAACTCCAGTAAGAGTTTGCAAATTCCTCCACGTGAATGTTTGAAACCACAGGGTTCCCTTCTTAGTGGAGCTGTGGGATAATAAAATGTAGTTATCTTTCTTGAACACTTACTGTGATTCTTTGATGTTTAGGAATTGACCCATCTTCCCCAACTCTTTGATTTTACTTTACCTAATGCTATACTAAAGGACTTTCAGCATGCCCAAGATAAACAATGCATTAAAATGATGCCCTTTCTTTTAAATTTTATAGGATACTTAAGAAATTATTCTTTAAATTTTTATGACCTATTAAATAATAGGCTTTTGGTTGTTGCTAAGTAACATTGTTAGCACTAAATTAGATATCTGTTATGGTTGTCCAGGAAAATTGTTCCATTGATCTTAGTATTTGTTCTTCTGCTCTGGAAAATATAAACCATTGCTGAGAAAGATGATATTTCCTTATGAGTCCTTCTGATATCAGCCTCAGGCTATGAGATATGGACAGAGGAGTGTCCTCTTCCAGCAGAGATTTCTTCCTCCTGTTGTGCCTGGATATTTCACACCCCACCAGCTATGTCATTCTCATCAAGACAGGCTCCTCTGGATAAGCCCCCACTAAATACATAGTATAGTATCTGACTCTTATTTTGGTGATTCAATCTCCTTTATTTTTTATAACTGAAGATTCCATATAACTCATTGCAGTTGGGAAGTTGCTTTAATCTCTATGGGACCATGCATTTTGCTAATACCACAGAGTTCCTTTTTGGAACAATATTACCTTCAGAAGTCATCTTTATGATGACTGATTTAAAACAGACACTAGTTTACTGACTGAGGAAAGGTTTAGATACTATGGAAATCTGATCTGTATCAGGTATGATACCAGCTAGTTAGTTGGAGTGAGCTAGTTAGTTGGGGGGAGCACAAAATAGCACACTTTATGCATTGGGATAAACGGAGGATGACACTGGTTTAAAATTAGGCAAGCTACTTAATATATTTCTGCGCTCCAGACTTGCAGTTCCCTAGCTGCATTTCTGGTATTTGAAGGTAAGTGATCCTGACACTTGTGGGAAGGAATGTTTTGCTTACATTGTGCAGTGTGTCCCAGGGCTTTCCCACTTTGCTTTCCCAAGGGCAGCCATTCTTTTGGCTCCTTCCTCCTGCTAAAAGTAGCCTTTAGACTAGAAAGGTTAAAAATTTGATCAGCTCAGGTCTGGAAAGCCCTATGATTTTTTAGACTACCCATAATTATTAAATAAGCATGAAGGTAAATTCCATATTTGAAGAAATGTATTTTATCCCATAACATTGAGCTCCAAATGTAGGAGAAACAAACTCAAGCAGAAATCATAACTTTTGTTTGAAAACAATCCTTATGAACCTATTTTCAAACCCAGTAAAACTATGAATCTCATTTCTTGACGGAGACCATCACATATCACTCAGGATGTGATTGCGATCAGCTTTTGGATGTTTATCTGTTCATGTTTCTGATTTTACTTGTAATTTCAGTTCGTCAACTAACTTAAAAACATCTTCACTACAGAAACTCCATATTTGTAGTTGGTTTCCATCTTTAAGAGATGACGTGATTCTGAGGGAAGCTTTATTATTCTGTCATAGAGGGTTGGTGTAGGGAAGATATAAAGAGATGTCTATGCGTGATCATCACAATCATGTGACAGATGGAATGAAGACTACAAAGCCTTGTCTTTGGAAAAGAAGGGGAGGAAGTCCTGCACCTTGGTTCTACTACCAAAGAGCATGGTTAATGCTAGAATTTCAGCAAGGCAGCTGGATTTACAACCAGGACTCATGAATTCAAGTTCTGACTATGCTGTTGACCAGCTCTGTCATTTGGGTCAAGTCACTAGTTGCCCTAAGCTTCAGAGTCATTGCTATTAAGTTTTTTACTATTAACCATCTCACAGTGTTGTTGTGATTATTAGATGAGACCGTGCATAAAAGGGTGAAAGGGTGATTCAAATGGAATTGGTTATTGTTATTACTATAAGCTCTTTATACATTTAGTCAATTTTCTACCTTAAATTCAGTGTTGTTGGATATTGGTTGTCTTTCCTTATTTTGCTGGTGGTAGCAGAAATAGTCAATGTATAAGCAAGCCTTTAGTTACAGTCTTTTCATGGGACTAACCCAGACCTAAATCCCTACAATATATCTCTACACTACAGGCATTAAAAAGATATAAAAATGTGCTACCAGTAAACTACAGCATCCCCTGGCATGCATAACACTTGGTCTGCCAAATCTGGACTTAGGATTATGAATAGCATTTATTTTAGACCTAAAGAAGTAGACAAATCTAAAAGAAAAAGATAGAATCATGTCAGTTGGAGCCTATGATGAATCAGTTCTTTATTTTATACCTTTCTTTTTCAAGTTATTTCTAAAAAGAAGCAAGTACTTAATAAATCTCCCCACTTTTGCTCAATAACTTCGGTCCAGGTCCAGGTCTGTGACTATAATCTTTAATTGATGGATGTGTTTGGTTTGCATCTATCAATAGCTTGTCTAAGGGAAATTATATTTAGGAACAATTATCTAGACATACTCCTCGCCTACTCACTTGGATATTTTATCTTTGGATTTAGTTAGATGACTAAAGGCATATGTTGCTTTAGCTTCAAAAGAATAAATGCCCTTCTCTGAACCATATTAATATGTTATATCCTCAGCTTTTCAAAAAAATTTGTTGCAAGAGAAGGAATATGAAATAAACTTTTGATTTTAGTTAAAATGCTCTTGAAGACATTGTCCATGTTAGTGTCCCCAGTATAAGATCATGTATGAGAGATTTCTTTGAAAATTTAATCCCAAGAAAAGCTTTGTCTTCTCTAAAGTACTCTTTTTAACAATGGGACCTATGTAATTGCTTTGGGTGCTTACTTGTCATTCCAGTTTCTAAGAATTCTTGGACCAAATTTGAAGCTCAATTATGGCACTAATGTTAACTTTAAAAGCTAGTGTATTTACATATCACTTTTTTAACCTTGCTAGATTGTTATTCATATCTTTTGTTGTAATCCATATCAACTGATTTTTGGAAAGGGGCATTATATAAAGAGAAATAAAATAGTACCTGTTAGTAATAAAAGGACTTAGAGAAAATAGGAGAAAGATGTGGATAAAATGAGAGTTCCTGTGGTCAGGATTCTCACCTGGCCCTGGTTGACTAGCTCACTGCACACCTGCAGGCAATACATGGCTGTTGACTCTATATAAAGAGCTCCGCCCAGTGCTCTCGGCATGACGCATGGCACAGCTGCAAGGCTGCAGGAGAGCAGAGCAAAGGTTGCCGTGGTGGCAGTGCCGAGGACAGAGGCCCAGAGGACGGCTGTGTGGGACGGCTGAGCAGAGAGGCCTGGAGGACGGCTGTGTGGGACCGCTGAGCAGAGAGGCCCGGAGGACGGCTGTGTGGGACGGCTGTGCAGAGAGGCCCGGAGGACGGCTGTGTGGGACAACTGTGCAGAGAGGCCCGGAGGACGGCTGTGCGGGACGACTGTGCAGAGAGGCCCGGAGGATGGCTGTGTGGGACGGCTGTGCAGAGAGGCCCGGAGGACGGCTGTGCGGGACGACTGTGCAGACAGGCTCAGAGGATAGCTGTGTGGGACAGCTGTGCAGGCAGAGAGGCCCAGAGGCCCAGAGGATGGCTGTGTGGACAGAGGGGCCCAGAGGCAGAGACCAGCTTGCTGCATGCAGACTCGCTCTGAGTGAACAGGATTTTAGTGACTGACCTGCCACCTGGAAATAAAGTTGGGTATAACCCTTTCACCCCAAGAACAGTTTTGCTGTCAGTTTCTTTGGTCACATTGAATCCATAGCGAACTTGCCCGGGGCTGAAATCCATTGGCAAGACAAGGGAAAACAACCATTATCCTCATCATCATTATCATAGAGGGACTATAATTACTTATGGATTCAGGAAAATAAACTAGTGATTATTTTTACTTGTATTAAAATGCCTTTTAAAAATTATGAAACATTTTAAGCATTAAAAAATAGACATAAAAAGATAACATGCACCCATATACCCATTACCCAAATTTAATAAATATTAATATTTGCCATATTTTCTTCAGGTAAAAAAATTTTAAGGTAACAAAAGTAGAATATATAATCAAAGCCCTCCTTTTAGCCTTCCTATTCCTTCCATCTCCTCCCTATCCTGGTATTATCCTTACTCTGCAGTGAACTTCCCTATCTGGGCATTTTATATATTACTGCATGCCTCTGCCACAAATTGTTTTTTTCTTCCAGCAAAGGTTTTGATTTTTATACATACAAATCAGTTTGATTCATGTTAATTGCTGAATTCCCTTGTATGATCATACCACAGTGTATTTCATTTCTTTAACTGAAGGACAGTTAGGATTTTTCCAGTTTTCCTTCTCTGGCAAATGATACTATCTTGCTCATGTTTCTGTGTATATAGTGAGATTTTCTCTAGGGCATGTGCCTAGAAGGGGAATTGCTGGATTATAGATCTTCATTAATTAATTCATTCGGCAAACAATCCTGTGATTATGTGCCACATACCATTCTAGGTGGTGAAGATGCTGTAATGAATAAGACAGTCAAAACTCCTGTTTACATGAAGCTTACTTTCTGGGGATACAATATGGGAAAAGATAGATGGCAAACATGATAAATAAACAAAATGTAAGTATGTTAGACAGTGATGAGTTCTCTGGAGAAATTCAAGCAGACTAGATGATAAGAAGTGTATATACAGAGAGGTCGCCATCTTATATAAGGTGACTCATTATGGGTATTTCATATCTCATGTAAGTGATGAGCACCTTTTCATATGCTTAAAACTTCATATTTTATGCACCCCTCAAAAATCCTGCATTACCTATTATTGATTTAAATCCTTTAAATTCAAATGCACCTCAAATAGGTACAAACTAAAATGAGGCATAAACTTCTTATGCTTTCAGCTCTTACAACTCATAAATTATATACATCCCTCTCCTTTGCAAAACCAACAGACTTTAAAGAAACATAAGTAATTTAATTTGATACACAGGGTTAGTGACTATGGCTCAGATTCTGTTGGGTTTTGGCCTGTTTTCCCATCCGGTGCCATGAGATGATGTAATTCTCTCACCTCTCCTTTCTGAAGCTCTGAAACATCTTTGTCCCTCCAACACCCTTTGAAGTCATCTGGCCCACACTTGATGCAAAAGCCTCATTTATCTCTGAAGTCTACCTCTGTTCATTGCTAATTAGCTGGAGATGATTAGAATGGGACTACTTGGCACCAGTCTGATTGCAAACACACAAAAAAACTGGGTCTGTGAGATGGCATTTGGTTATCAGGTGGTCACCCAGATGATTCAGAATATGCTTACTTTAGATTATCAGTGAAATGATTATCCCTAATTGAGAATATGCAAATCCCCTCAAATGGGTCAACCTACCCCAGACTGAGAATCTACTGATCTAATATAGATTTAAAGCCTAAGGTGGATCATGAATACTAACATGGTTTCTGGAAAAGACTGATTGTTTTTAGGGCATATAGTTACCCAGATGGCTACATGTATTAGAAATCTTTGGAGTCTTTTTCCTGGATTTGCCTAGTTTAGAATTATATCCTATGTGAAGCTCAAAAAAGGGCTCCCTTTTGTTACAGAGATGACCAGGTAAAATTTGCCGGACATCTTTCATTCTATGATGCTTACCTCATTACCAGACTTCCTTGTGCTTACCTTCCCTCTGAAGTTCACACATGCAGCAGTGATATTATTTTATTTTATTTTATGTTCATTAGCTGAAATTCTCATGTCTGTTTATTATATGGATGACATATTCAGTGGAGAGATGACTTAAGACCTCCAATTTCTTTCCTTCCTGATTGCTGGTAGATTTGGGCATGGACTCCTAGGGGTGAAGGGCTAATGCAACTGCCCATCCTAATATGAATCAAATTCTTTGTTTCATTATTCACAACTTGAACCATCAAATTTTATTTTTGTCAAGTCAGGGTCATTATATAGATACTGAGAGCAAGCATTATAGTAATACATATTAATAGTGTTGATAGAAATGCCTTTACTGAGAATGTATTACTTGCCTGTTATGTGTTAATACAACTAAAAATTAGCAGTTAGAAAATTTTTCCCAAAAAAGAGAAGTTTTGCATTGAACATATATGTGTGTGTGTGTGTGTATGCTGTGTACATGTGTATATATATGGCTGAATCATATGAAATTGTAGCTTCCGTAGGTCAAAAGCAAATGAAAGCAATCTCATATGGTTTGTGTATGTATTTATACATATTTCAGATTTTAGCAGCCCCACCAAAGCAGTAACAAAGATAAAAATGTCTAGTTTTCTTGGTTTAAAAAAATGACAATCAAGTTAGCTTCCATAGTCCTAAAACAAAATTTTCTTCACATAAAATATTTTAATTTTGGGGGGTGGGGTTAGCAAAACACTGCAGAAAGAATGTCCTGTCTTACAGAAAACCTGGAACGCCTTTGAACTTCACAAAGCTAAATTCTTCCAGGGCCCAGGGCTAATATGCACATAAAGACTACAATCACCATTCTAGCCCACAGTGAAGGTACTTTCCTCCAAACTCAGTGATTTTTTTTTCCCTTTGTTACCATTATTTTAATAAATAATTCTGTACTACCTTCTTTCTAAATAAAATGTAAACTCCTAGGAAACAGAGACTATGCCTTGATTCTCTATGGACCCACCTTATTTGTTGATTTGGCAGAATATTTGACTTGCAGAGTACTCTGAATAGGATTTAATTATTCAAGTTGGTGGAGTAAGGGGGAAATACTTTCAGATGACTAGGATTGTTGCATTTTGGGAAATCAATCAAGTATCTTCTTGCTTTCAAGGAATTTAAGGTCTCCTTTGGTAGACAATGTAGAAATTCACAAAGGGTTTAGTGAGGCAAAAATCACCTGTGTTTTAGATTCTCTTTGTTTTATTCCAGAATGCTAAAAGGAAGCTTAATCCACCAGATTGAGCTTGTGTTGGCTAAATTCAGCACAGAGATCTTCACCTATTGATTTTAGTATGGCATTGATATTCATTTAGCTGGTGAATTATTAAAGTCAGCTAGTTATCTGGTTTGTGCACTTATATTGATAATAAGGTGCCATTTTCCTCAAAGGATGATGACATGTGAATAACCTACCCGTGTAAAAAATCTGATTTTTAATATGTCCTAATGTTTACCAACACTGTCTTCAACAAAAATGCCCTCATATCTCAAATGTCAATGACATTTTTTATCATAGCTCAGGGAAGACCTTCAGGTAATTAATGACCACTCTTCAGGCAACAGTTTTTCCCTTTTGTCCTTACTATTTTTGTAAGAGAACTCAGTGCCCTAAAGATGAAAAGATAATGGTTCACAATCAATGCTCAAGGACCAGATACCTAATCGGAACTTAACCGAAAAGTCAATATTTAGCTGTACCTTATCAGTGGGGAAATGTCAAGCATAGTAAGAGACAGGAACAAATTTCCAACTGATTTCTCCGTCCTGTGCTTTCCTGTTCAAAGCTGTGTGGCAGAGTTTCAACATCAGATAAGACAAAACAGCCTTTGGGGAAAAAAAGACAACAAATGGTAACATTTGCAGTTGCCGAGGCCACAGTTTATGAGAGTAAAGCAGATGCAGGAGATGCATTCTAACTCTTTCCTAGAACATTCCCTTGGTCACCTTCTCACCTGTGTGATGCTAGCACTTGATCATTATTCACAGCAAGCAGCCTTTAAGAGACAGCAACTTTCTGAGTAAAGTCATAATTTGTTGCTACCCAAGATAATTGACACAAATTGTTTCCCTTCTTAATTTGCCTTGTTTGGGAGCAGACACATCAGGCATGACTAGATGTTTGTGGGTCTGCACAAAGGGAGTTCCACTTGCGCTCTCTGAAGCTATGACCAGTTGATGTATAGAACAGAGGTTTTCAATCTTTTAAGAACTTCAGAACCCTTCTGGAATTCCATCTCACTCCACAGGACTCCAGCTGACCTCACCCATGTAATTGCTGTTGAGAGTTGTATTTTGTTAAAAAACAAGGTTACACTGGAAAAACCTGCAATGATACTCATATTTAATGAGATGGTTGTACTGTCTGTTGGCAGTAAAACATTTGATTAGGGAAAAAGGACATAGTGTAGAAGAAAGATGGTGACTTAAATGGCTAAATATGCATTGTTTCTAACTGACTCTTTAAGGAATTGTGGGTGAGCTTGGCATTTCATGGACCATGGCGATCTGGAAACTGATAGAGAAAACATCATTTCATCTAGAAACTGAACTAGAAAGGAATTGCATGAACTAGACTGACTGAACAACCGGCCTAAAAGTTTACCAAGGCCAGGGACCAACCATTCCAAACTATTCATATGATGAGAGTCACCTAGATGCTTGTTAAAATTACCTATTCCCATGACTTTCTCCCTGAAGATTCTGATTCAAGGAGACTGTAGGAGGACCTGGAACCTGTAATTTTAACAAGAGTCCAGGAGAATTTTAGCATCAGACAGATATGGAAACAGTGCTCCATTATATCCTACAAAATGCAGGTTGCGATTAGATACTCAGTAATGGAATGAAAGAGAGAGAAATCTTACTGAGATGCTGGAGAGGCAGTCCTCAGCTCCTGCTTTTGATTCGTGCCCAAACACTGTGCCATGGCTCCTGGCCTTGCACAGCTACCTCCTAATCATGGGAGGAATGACCTTCAGAAGCAGCTGATAAAGGTTAGTTTTTGAATGTCACATGGAATAATACTCCTTCCCCCATGTCCTTTGTTGGAATGTCACAGTGACACACACACAAAAAGACCACATCCTAAAAAAGGAATGATTGCTCAATGTTATAAACTGAAAGAAACTTGTTTCTCCCTTAGGAAGAAATCTTTTTTGTGTGTTTCTTGCCATAATAGGTCCCACCAGGTGTAAAACATCCTCCCTCTTTAACCTGCCCATAAATGTACAAAGGAAGAGTATTGAGAGCAGTATTCTGACAGTGGACAGTGCAGCAAATAATTTCTGTACTATCCAAAAGCAACTTAGTTCTTCCTGTTCTGAAATTGTATATCACATTAACTTTGTTATGGGCCGTGGGAGAATCATTTTGTAAACTCCATAGCAAATAGGGAGGCTCTCCCTCCATACAATTTATACCTTGTCACATTAAAAGCCTCAGAAATATGGGCTGAGGGCATGGGCTGGAAGTAAGAGAAGGAAGGTAGAATCTGTGCCTTTATTCCACTGTAAATCCTCTGGTAGAGCTTGGACTCATGGCAGGTTATGGGACTAGACGAGAAGACCCAATTATCCCTTTTGTTCCATTTCTATGGCTGCCTGTCATCATCATGGGACTAATTTAGGGTCATCTAATTTCTGTTGAGAGGGTAGACAACACACAGGACAAAAAGAGCTCCCATGAATTTGTTGAAACTTGGCATGCTCTATCTTTTTGATTTACTGGGAGATTCAATGAGTGTTTTTAGGGGAAAAATCAGTAAGGCAGCATTAAGGAAGTCTGTAGGGTGGTCTGGTAGTGGTTCTTAAACTTTGTTGCAAATCGCCTGGTCTGGATTTAAAAAAGTTCAAGTGTGTATGCCTTATCCCATACCGATTCACCAAAGCTTCTGGGGGCAGGATCCTGATATCACTTTTTTTTTAAAGAAGTGTTTAAGACACAATTTAGACGTTTTAGAAAGGTTTTCTATGCAATGATTTTCTATAGGACATTGTGGATAAAATGAAAGTTCCTCTGGCCAGGATTCTCACCTGGCCCTGATTGGCTAGCTCACCACACAGGTGCAGGCAATACGTCATTATTCACTCTATATAAAGAGCTCTGCCCAGTGCTCTGGGTGACACGGTGGCACAGCTGCAAGGCTGCAGGAGAGCAGAGCAGAGCCTGGAGTGGTGGCAGTGCTGAGGACAGAGGCCCAGAGGCAGAGACCGGCTTGCTGCCTGCAGACTTGCTCTGAGTGGATGGAATTTTAGTGATTGACCTGCCACCATGGGAATAAAGTTAGGTATAACCCTTTCACCCCAAGAATGTTCTACTGTCATGTCTTTGGTCACTTTGAACCTATAGTGAACTTGCCTGGGGCTGAAACCATTGGCAAGACAGGCATTATCTAGGAAAAGTCTAACCCCACATCTGGGGCCCTGTTGTGGCCTGAATTGTGTCTCCCCAAATTGATATGCTGAGTCCCTAACTCCTTAGTACCTCAGAATGTGACTGTATTTGGAGATAGGGCCTTTAATTGAAAATAAGGCCAGTAGGGTGGGCCCTAATCCAATCTGACCGGGGTCCTTCTAGGAAGAGGCAATTTGGATGCACAAAGAAATACCATGCATGTAGAGGAAAGAACATGTGAAGACTCAGTGAGAAGTTGGATATCTGCAAGCCAAGAAAAGAGGCTGTAGGAACTAAACCTGACAGCATCTTGATCTTGAATGTCTAGCCTCCAGAACTGTGAAGAAATACGTTTTTGATGTTTAAGCTGCTTGCTCTGTGGTATTTTGTTAGAGCGGCCTGAGCAGATGAGCACAGGTCTTATAAACTGCCTGTTCAGAGTGGCTAGGAACCACTCAGGGATAGATTTGCCCGTTCCCCCTTCTTCCTGCCTTAGGTGGAGGTTTCTAGATCATGCTTCCCTGAAACACAAGATAAAAGTGAAAAGCAAAGAGAGATTCCTCCCTTTACCTTCCCTGACAAACCCAAGCTTGGTTCTGTGCAAGGGAGTCCTTCTCAGAAGCTTTTCTCTCCTTTAACCTTGGGCTCCAGTCACTTCCCAAGTGATGAAGCTGGGTAAAGGTAAGGTCCTCAAGCCTCTGAAATTAGCTTTTTTTTCCCCCTTCCAAACTTTTTGCTTTCTTGTGAATAAATATAGTGGGCTAATTTGTATTTGACAGAAAGAAGATATCTAATAGTTTAAGATATGAAAGGATATCTGAAAAAAGATATCTTAGTTTAGGATTTTCTCTAAATCAGATCCTGAGGCAAGGATTTGGAGGCAGGTAGGTTATTTTTGAAATGGTCCCAGGAAGCACCATAAAGGCATAGGGATGTGAGACAGAGATGGGAGGAAAGTCAGCAGAGAGTGTTTTCAGGAAGGATGACTCTGTGGGCACTTGGGACTCAATCCTGCCAGCAAGCCTCTAATTGACTGACAATTCCAGTAAGTTGCAATGAGGCCAGGGTATTTTTTCACCAACTTCTGTGGCTCAGGGGTCCAGAGAAATGAACTCCCCACGACTTCTGGCTTATCTGTTAGTGTGCAGAGCATGTTCCTGCAGGCAAAGGAAGTTCACAGGCAGAGACACAGATGCTAGAGGTAGGAACCCTGGTAGAAACTAGAGGGAGGGCTCATGAAGGGAATGTCCACCAATGATACAGGCAACCAAAGCTGTGCGAGTGGGTCAGGGGAATTGGCAGGGCACTAGCTGCCTGTTGGAAAAGATGTTGAACGAGCTGGACTTATGTTTTCAAAAGTTGTAACTCACTCTGTTAGGTACCATAGAAACAGATCTTTAGTGCTTTGGGCTTTTTATTTTTGTCTAATTCCTGCTTATCCTCCACATTCCCATTTTTGGGCCATTGTACCAGGACTTAATTTATCCTTGCAGTTCTGTAGCAGCTGTTCTTGGACTGACCCTGATCATTATCTCTTGGTTTATCTCCCATATAAGCCATATAAAAAAGCAGGGATAATTTAGTTCTCACGTTAGCACCCCACCAAGGTACTTATTTCCTGATAAGGGATGTGTGTGTGGGGAGGTGGGCATTTGAATATGGCCATAGCCTGTACAGTGGCTTCTACTGTGGTTCAGCCATGTTCTCAGCATCTTAGAATTAATGATGTCAGGAATCTAAAAGACTGAAGATCATCCTGGGAGATAGTTATTATAAGGAGTGAGGGAGGTATGGGTGACAGCTTCATCTAGTAATAAGCTTTAGTCGTCAGAGGAGAGGGGTTGCTCTGAGAATGGTATGGTGTCTATGACTCAGATTTGTCTCTTATATTGGTCTCCCTTTAGATCATGTCTCAGTCCTTCAGAGAGTTGAGGTGAAAGCTATAAATGAAAACAAAAACAGCTTTTGCTAAAACTCTGTTGGACACTGGGGGTACAAGCAAGTTTACTGAGGGACCCCTCTAGCAGAATGTAAAGCAATCCAGAAAGAGAGCTTCTATTCCAGTTTTAACAGTGTTCATGAAAAGGGCTGGAAAAGGACAAGGAATTAGGAGCCACATGGTATCTGACAAGGCTTGTTCCTTAGCACAGGTGAGATGCCCCCGGGATTTACCAGGTTACTTGGGCAGTGCTTGATTGATGGGTGTGTCCTAATAAATTGAGGGGGAAAAGTATGAAATCTGGGTTAGCTGATTAGCTGATTAATGCAATCTCATTTGTTCCTCTAGGCCTAGGAGGACTGAGCAAATCCTAGCTACAGATGAAACATTCTGGTTGACAGGGATAAATTCTTTAATTTCCTTCCATAATCAAGTTCAAGGAGAGTTGTATATTGCTTTGTCCATAGTGGGTGCTCAGTAATTTTAATTAGTGAATTAACTCATATCTGATAAACATCAGGCGTGAGCAAGAATTGGAGAACTGATCCATCACAAATTCCTAATCCCATTGGAGTGAGGAAGCCATTATTCTTTCTTATTTGCTGTATCTTACAGAAATAAATACATGAGATTAGATAACATTTCTAGATACCTAAATGAGTTTGTCTCTGTGAAAACTTAAGAGAAATCGAGTTACTGCTGAACAGCCCTTTAACCAGTTACTCTCAGTTTAGCATCACTGGCTAGCAGTACATCTTGGGCAAGTTATTTAACATCTTGGGGACTTGGTTATTCTGTAAAATTAAGATAATATTACCTACCCTGTGATGCTCTTGAGAGTATTGAGGTTCATGCACATGAAGCGCTTAGGACAGTACCTGGGATATGGCAAGCACTTAATAGTAATAGTAACTATTATTGTTTGGATTATTAACACATTTTAGATAACCTATCACTATCCTAAAGAAGATCCATCTAGGCAATAGCCTCTACTTTGTTCTTTGTTTTTTAGTTTGCTTTCTAAGAATACATCTTTAATATAACATTCATAAGTTTTAAAACAAATCCTTTGGTGTAGGCTCTTAGAAAAAATTTCTGGAAGTTTAGATATATTCTTGGTATCTAGTGTTTTTGTCTTTAAAAAAAGAATTATTCCCTCAAAGAGAATCAACAGGTTAATGGGGCCTCAGGTCCTCTTACAACACTGGGTTCTCATTTCTGCTCGTCAGTGTCAACTTTTGCTTGTTTGCATCTTCCAGCTAACCCAGTACCTAAGACTAGGGTCTGTTATGTCCTTCTCCTGGTATCTTCTTTTATAAGCTGCTTGAAGATGGTTTGCCGGAGCCCTGTGAAGGTGTATATTGTCTAGAAGACAAAACTGTTCTTAGCTTGAAGGTAGAGCTGTTTTTCCTTCCTGGCAAATTCCTTTTCTTTTGATGAAGGCCAGAACTTGGAGCTAGTGCTGACAGGTCAGGGTCCTAATTGCTGTGTTGTTGGAAATGAGAGATGTTTATTGCTAATCAAGCAAATAGCAAACTGAATTTCATCAGTACAGTAAGATGAGCCCACTCAGTGGGCTGGTCTTTATAAATACTTTTTCTAGTGAGCCTGGGAAAACTTGTGAAGTGCTAATAATAAAAACAGCGTATGGTCTTCTCAGGAACTTTGTCATACATAAGCAATGTGCTGTGGGTGTGGTAATGAACATCAGGTGTATTTGGCACAAGACTTCTAAACTTGGGGAAGAGGAATTTTGCTTTTTTGCACATACTGGAATGTGTTTTTGCATTTCTGGTATTAAAAGAAAAATAACTTAAGAACTACATTATTTTTTTATGCTGTGTTTGGAAGCTATACTGGTCAGCATAAGAAAATACTTAACTTCTGATCTTCAAAGGCATGCTGCAGAGGTTTGGAAAGCATTTGGTTTGGCTTGCAGCAAATTTGGCTAGTGAAGTGACAGGCACCCAAGAAAGAACAACAGGTGAAAAAATGTGGAGTTTCTTTCATCTTTCAAAGGATTTTCTTGATGAATTGAAAGAGCCATGAAAATAAGCACTGGCCTTCGTGCCCAGTGGCCTAAAAGTACTCAGAGTGGGCCAAATCAGAATCAGGCAGGGGGCCTAATGAAAATCAGGCAACAAGCCGAGGCCTAGTTTAATATGTTCTGCCTCCCCACCCCACCCCTGCCCTCTGCTTTTAAAATTCCTTTTGGCTCAATTTTTAACAAAAAATCTGGTTTTGTGATAGAGAGCTATTTCTCTTCTTTGACTCAGATAATGACTAGCAAAGGCAAACAGTAGAACCAATGAACATTTTTTTTGGCTAAATAGATTTTCTTGCTGGCCTATTTCTTTTGAAAACTGCTTGTAAAAATTAACTAATGTATTTCTGGCCTAAAGTAAGTAAGATCTCTTGAAGTGGTTGAATGGGATTCAGCGACAAAATTTTTCATTTTGTTTGGGAAAAAAATACTGCATTTGATCATAATGATGTTTTAAAACTGTTTTTAAAGACGTTGATTGAGCTTCAGCAGTTTCCCAAACTTGTTTAAATGAGTCTTTGGGATCTATGAGTCATGAATAATTTTCTGATTAAGATCACAAGACAGATGTCTCCATAGAATTCTGTAAAGCTTTAAAACAAATTTAAACAATGTGAATGAAATTCACATGAGAGTAGAACATTTTCTCCAATGTCCTCGTTCACATAGAGTGGGTACACAGAGGACCTGGGACTGGATTATAGACTCTGAGCCCTCAGTCAGGGACTCCTTTCTTGCCAGTACCTCCCATGAAGAAGTTGCTGCTTAGTTTAGGATTGAGTGCAAGTACAGCTTTTATGTAACTGAGGGAGATAACATAATTTATTATAGCACATTTATGAAGGCCTAGGATATGCCTGAATTATAATAATTGGTCCATCTGTTTTGTGTTTTTCTCAAAGTCTTTGTTTAGGGAGCAACTTCTGAGGTCAATGATGATGCTAGATTTGGAAGAATTCTAGAGGCATGTGTTTGGGGAGCAGTGTGGATGAGAAAATCAGACTGGATCTGCAGATGGTAGGACAATACAAATATGTATTAAGCACACATTATATAAAAGGATGTCAAGAAAGTCAAATCTTGTGACAGATCACTCTTTTTAAAGAAAAATACAAGTTAGTTATAAACAACAACAGAGCAAACAGTTTCAAAAAAAGACTGGAACCTTGTTTTCCTTTTGAAATGCTTAATGAAAAGCTGCACAAAAAACTTCTGTGGATTTGGGGATTTTGGAATAAGCAAGAAGCAAGAACAGAAGCCCACATGCTCTGTCTTTACTGGCATGAATTGTTTTGGTTTCAAGCTTAGCAGCAAAATGTTTCTGCCAAGTGAATGTATATGTACATGGGATGTTTTCTGCCTTGCTTCACTCAGGTGTTTGAAGAAAGGCCCTGGTTTGTATCAGTCAGGCATCATTTTAGTGTAAGAGAAAAAACACCCCTTGAAATAATTAAGGGATCACAACTTACCATTAGAAGGAATAATAGTCTGGCATGTCTATTTAGAATAGGTTTTAGAAATTAATTTCTGGGATAGGTCACAAAATGCTTCACTGTTTTCTAATGATTAAAAACTACAACTTGGCAATTATATGGTGAAACATTTGTCAGAGCAACATATTTATCATTTATTACTTTAGAAAGGGGTCAGCAAACCTTTTCTGTAAAGAGACAAATTGTAAATATTTTAGGCTTTGCACCTTTGTGTGTGAAAGCAGCCATAGACAATAAGTAGTAAGTGAGTGTGCCTATGTTCCAGTAAAACTAGGTATTATGTGTTGTATTTCATATAATTTGATATCTCTTAATACCTTATCATTCCTTTGATTTTTTTCCAACAGTTTAAAAATGCAAAAACTATTTTAAGCTCTGGATTGTACAAAAATAGGCAATGAGCCAAATTTGGCCTAAAGGGTGTAGTTTGCTTACTCTTGCTTTAGAAGAGAAGACCCTATTATTTACACTGAGATGTCTGAGAATTATTTAAAAGAGCAATACATTTTTTTTCAACTCAAAATTATTTTATAATTCTGGTCCAATGACTGTTGTTTTTAAAATGCGTTGTTTGGTTTGTTTGAGGAATGCAGTATGAGGGCTAGCTGAGTGGCATGAGGTTTAACAAATTAAACTCTAACTGTTCCTCTCATTTTGTTCCAATTACATTCACTAGTAAAAGGAACTTGTGTCATTGCCTCAGTTGTTGCAATGAATAAATCTGTATAATTTTACAAAAGAACAACTACTTGGATTCTTTTGCTGTCTGAAGACTTGAGTGTTGGGGTCCTCTTTATAAAAGTTTCCATGACAATCTGGCCTGAGAGAATGACAGGTTTGCCCTCATGGGGAATTTCTCATTAAGGAAGCTTTTCTTTAACAGGAAGCTTTAGGGCAGCTTAATAGTGGGTCAAACAGAGAAGACCAAAAAGGACCCTTTCATAAACGGTACCTTATACCCACCCTGGCCTGAAAGAGTTTGTTTCCTCCTGTGTGTGGTGATGGGGTAGTGTTCAGAAGTTGAGAGATTAGAAAGGACCACCATGCTACCCTGGGGTCCTTGCTTCCCAGTGGTAACCAAGAAACCCAGATACAAGCATGTGCTATTCTATTTTTTATTGAAGTATTATTGATGTGCATTGATTTCAAGTATGCAACACAGTGTTACAGAATCATTGGTTATATTCTCCATGCTGTACTACCATCCCTGTGATGGACATATCATGATTGAGAATATTTGTGCACTTTTATTCCCCTCACACTTCTTCCCGCCACTCCAAACCCTCCCCCGTGGTAACCACCAGTTACTTCTCAGTGTCTATGGGTCACCAAGCATGTGCTATTAATATATGGGCTAAGCCAAGAATTTTAGGCCCTTAGCTCTTTCAGTCAGAAGGCAGTACATGGAGTGACAAAGTGAGTGGGCCCTGAGGTCGACTCTCTAAGTCTTTATTCTGGCTCTGCCATTTACTAGCTGTGTGACTTTCACCCCTCTGTGAAAGGGGCATTATAATAATGATGCCTATCTCATGGTGATGTTGTGGGGTTAAGTAAATTAATATAGTTAATGCATTTTGGAGCAACACCTGGCACATGGTAGTCAATAATAAATGATAGCAATTGTGATTATTTTCTTTCTTTTTAGCTTTTGAAGCAACACAACATTTGCAAACTCTTGTTTAAAGGGAGATTCCTACCCTCAGGCATTATCACTAGGACAATATCCTTTAATCTTTTGCTTTTTCTTTCTCAACCATTATAACTCCATCATTCAGATGATCTATACTTTTCAGCCACCTCAACCTAAACCCATTTTGGATCTTGGCCTTTATTCTCTTCCCACCCACTATACTTTGTTATAAATTCTGTACTCTTCTGGACCTAAATTGAGAAACACTTGGCTCTTATATGGAGGAAGTGTAGTTCATCAGGTGTAACCTAATGTATTGCCATGTAGTTGTGGCTCTGGTCAGTCTTGATTTGGTTGGAAACCTATATAGCTTTTTGTCAGCCCCAGGTAAGTTTACTCTGGATCAGGGAGACTGAATAAAGACAATGGAATGTTGGGGTAAAAAGGGGCTCATACCCAGCTTTATTCTCATGGTGGCAGGTCAAGTGCTGGAATCCCATCCACCTCCGGGGCAGTCTGCACGCAGCAACCTCATCTCTGTCTCTGCCTCTGCTCTTGCCTCTGCTCTCCTCTCCTTTCTAGGCTCTCTTCTCTAGGCTCTGCTCTTAACATGGGGTAACTCTTCGTGTAGCAATACTGGCAGTGATGGCTTATTGCCAGTGGGTATGTGAGCATGAGACTGCACAGTAGGCTAAGTAGTACCTCATCTCATGTACACAGTGGGTATCAGGTGAGGATCCTGGCCATGGAACTTCCATTTTCCTTACATTCCAGCCCCCAGGATTCTTACCTCACAATCTGTGCACCCTCAATCTTCTGTGATGGTCTCTGTGCAAGAAAGCTGGAGCATTGTAAGAGACCCACAAGAGCAACAGAGGCTATAACAACACAAATAACAACAGAAATTATGATGCAGATAACAATAAAGTTATGCTAATAATAGTTGTCCTTAAGCCAGAGGAGATTGATTGCCACCAAGTGGTCATTCCAACTGTATTCAAACCAGTTCTTCTCAGATGAGTCCATTACTTTCACTTTCCATGGGAAGCCAGTAGAGGAATGGGTAGGGATCTCCGTGCACACCAGGCAAGCAACAGTTTTTCCTAGGGTGTGTGCCCAATCCACAAAGACATGAGAAGAAATTAACTTTAAGGGTGATAAGACACATTTTAATGACACCAACATAGGTAAATCTTGTCCATCAGGTAGGATGCATGCAAGAGAGTGGTCTGTGATAGGACTGTAGCACGAAGGGGGTCCCATCGGGTCTTGTATACCATACCTTTACCCCTCTTTCTGTGGGGGTCAATGAGGGGTCTACGTATAGTGCTACAGAAGGTACATGCACTGGCTGTAAAGATAAAACAAAACTTCCCGGTGAGATGCTCTTACCTTCCGGCTGTTTAGGGTGCACTACCGTGATCTTTGGGGGCCACTATGCTGTTATTCCAGGAATACACAGGAGACCAGTCTCCAGGCCTTGTTCCCAAGGTGCCAGGAGGGCCAGGCATCCCTGATCCATGTGAAAAAATGTCTAAGGCCACATCCACTGAATGGATCTCTAGGGTTTATTGCAGTTGTTATTCTGGTGGCTGAACCCTGGCTTCAACAATTCCTCCTCAGTTTGTACTTGCAGTTGTATAGGGGAAGCAGCGATGTGTGTTAGCATGTCTACAGGGCGTGATGCTCCTTTCCAGGGCTTCTCATTCAAATGCTGTAGCACTGTCCATAAGTAGACTGACCATCCCCATAGACTAATAGTGTCTGAATTCAGCCAGATTTTAACAAACCATTGTACCTCTCTATCATATCTGCTGCAGTAGGTTATATTATACATGAAACTTCCACTTTATCCCTCATTGTTGCACCCATTCTTGAAGTGCATGTCCAGTAAAATAGGTGCCTTGATTGCTCTCAGTCACCTGCAGCTGGCCATAGGCTGCAAAGAGATGCTCTAGGCTTCTTTTGATTGTTTGCTGGTCTGCCTAATGCACAGGGAAAGCAACTAGAAGTCCAGTAGCTGTGTTTACACCAGTCATGACATATCAATACCCTTCTGACATGGGCAGAGGCCCATTATAGTCTATCTGCCACCTGATGGGGGTATTTGCCCCTTAGCTATCTTCTCAGGTCGTGTGGGACTCAATGTAAGTCCCTCTGAGAGCACACTATGCACTCTTGCCAGGCTCTGCTGACTTCTTTAAAGGTCAGAGGCAGGTCCCACTGAGGGGCTACAGATTGTCTTCCGTCCTGCATGCAAGAAATGTTGATATGATCATTGGGCCACATCAGAGGCAGGCTTTCATTCTAGCCAATGCGCCTGGGCCAGTGTGTCTGCTTCCTTATTTCCTGGGGATGCCAATGGCAAATGGCCTGTCACATGATATACAGTGACTGTTTTAGTCTGGCCAGAGACCTGTAAGTCTTGCCACAATTCTTGCCTGCAAAGTGGTTGGTGACCAGCCAACCAGTTGGCATGGTACTATGTTGGTAGCCACAGAGTCAAGCCTCGATAGATGCTTCTGTCAGTGCAAACAACTAGTGGGGAGGGCTCCTGGGTGATCATGAGCCACACTGCCCACAGCTATGCCCATTGACTGCTCTTCCTCCCTCCATCCTCCATCCATGTTGTCTCAGTCTTAGGATGAAAAGCCACAGCCCTCCATTTTGGGGACTGCTCACAGCTGGAGCCATCTGTGTACCATGCATGTTCAGGTATAGGGACTGGAATCCAGCTTTCCCATTTCAACTCAGACAAAGTAATCCCATCCACCCCTACATCCCAAGGCACAGGAGCCAGGCTGATCCAGACTCTAAGGGCTTCTGCTGAAACTAGGAGCCCAAATCCACTGGCTCTGCCTGAGTGTAGTATGAGGAATCTGCTGTTGCTGTGTCTTTATTATCTTAACTACAACTGGGTGGAATTTCAATAGAGGAGGGGTCAGTGCCTCTTATCCTTCTCTGATGTATCTTCCACCATTTCCAGAGCTGATGGCACCACTACATCCTTTAGCCCCTCCATAGCACTTCACAGCCTGTGTCTCATGCTGCTTCTTTCCATGCTTCTTGCAGGAGTATGCCCTTCTCCTTTATGGCCTTTCTTAACACTGTGAGAAATAACCAACCCATGGTTCCTGCTGCCTTGTGGGTACTGTTTCTTTAAGGAATTCCCTATTTTGTAGTGGGCCTGCTCTACTGCCTCAGATGTCACCTCTACCTCCCCTGCATTCTGGCGAGGGGCCCACTCCTCTAGGAGGCAAGCCCCTCAGACCATATGCCCACTGGGGGATACCCGGGTGTCTCTCCATCCGTAGGGGCAGCCTGCTGAAGTACCCCTCCCATGAGGGCACCCTTTTCCATTTTTGACCTGCAGCAAATCCTGCTGACTATGCCAAATGTCTTGCCTACGGTTTCAGCCCTGGGAGAGTTCACTATGGATGTGGTGAGACCAAATAATGACAATGGAACGTTTGGGTAAAAAGGGGCTCATACCCAGCTTTATTCTCATGGTGGCAGGTTGAGAGCTAGAATCCTGCCTGCTTCCAGGGCAGTCTGCATGCAGCAAGCCTGTCTCCATCTCTGCCTCTGCTTTCCTGTTCTCCTGCACTCCTGTCTAGGCTCTCTTCCGTAGGCTCGGCTCTTAGCACAGGGAACTCTCTGTATAGCAATGCCGGCAGTAACGGCTTGTTGCCAGCGGGTATGCAAGCCTGAGCCTGCACAGTAGGCTAAGTAGTACCTCATTTCACGTACACAGTGGGTATCAGGTGAGGATCCTGGCCATGGAAGTTCATTTCCCTATAGTTTTCAAGGCAAGTTTGTAGTAAGCTGTTCACTCCCTGCCTAGAACTGAGAAGTTGAAGGGATTAAAAACCCAATAGGGAAAACTGATAATGTTGATATAATATAGGTTTTATGTCTCAACATTTTTTATAGGGCCCCCCAGGGGCCTTGTAGAATGTTCTGTATTCTAAATACCTTCAATACTTTGTGTTTGACTATATTGGGCTTGGGTTCCCTTTCCTGCCAACTGCTTTTTGGGCTGGAGGAGAAGCTGTGCGTGTCGCTGTGCACTAGTTTAGATTTCGCTCAGGCTTTGTTGTTTTTACACCTGGGCCTGTGCTCTGGAACAGGGCCGGAGTATGGGCACTTGAGGGAAGCTTTTATTTTGGTTCATTACTATACTGTATTTGTCTATTCCTATTTGTTTGGAATAAAAGTGAAATGCTATTTTTTGGACTATTCATTATATGGAAAGTAGGATTTTTTTTTTTCCTAGAGGGGATGTGTTATATAAGTTACAGACAAAAGTAATTCTGAACCATTTTAATATGCTTGCATAAAGAAAGGCTATGTTGCATAAGGTTTACATGAGGTCTTTGGCAGTTCTCAGTTCTCAGCCCTATGAGAAATAATGTCTACATTAATACTTGCTTATCCCTTAAAAAACACAATGACACAGGCTTAGTTTTCCCCCTCATATATCTTTACTCCCTTGGTATCTCATCTGCATGAGACACTCTTTGAATTCAAAGAGTACTTTGTAATTGCAAGAAATACCTAGAGAGTAGAGGGGAATGAGACTGTGCCCTTAATACAGTTTATTTGACTGAAACAATTCATCCAAATGATGTTTGCTATTGTATTTGTCACTTATGCTCCAGGCTCACATAGAATTTACAATCATTTATTGATACATCTTTATTCAGCATACTAGGTTCCTCATGTGTGCAAAGGGCAAACCAAGCCATATATTTGGACCACAAAAATGTTTCTGTTGTTTATTTCAAAGGTGAAACATTCTCTGCAGTATTTATATGGTAGCCTTTCTGGAGTACAGCCAGTGGTGTTAATGATGATTTTGTTTATTTTTCTAAGGAAAAGTGAAAGAAGAAAACTACCATTCTAATGCTTACTACCTGCTAGGCATTGTATTTATATGATTTCCCTGAATCTTCGCTTTAATCCTTCAGTATATAAGTATTATTATTCCCTTATTATAGATGAGAAAACTGAGGTTTGGGGATTAAGCCACTTGCCTAAAGCCACACAGCTGGTAGCCTGTAGAAAGCTAGGATTCATCTGGAAGAAAATGCTCACTTGGGTATAGAAAAGTGTCCAGAAAAGTATCCTCCAAATGTATTTAACCTAAAAAAAAATCATTATAGAAATAGATGGAAAAAATGTTGCTTTCCACATTTTTGCATTCCAGATTTTGAGAAGTAAAAATGAAGCTGAAAATACTGAAAATAAGGCACAATTACATGATTAAAATAAACTGTATATATGTCTATACTCAGAGAAGTTGACATTTAAAATGATTATTCCACAAAACTAATCAAACTCAAAATCTTTGTCAGAGTAACATATAATTTAATAACACAGACTGAAAGAATGCACAGCTGCCTATTTGGTTCTAATATAACAGTGATGAGCATATTTTAGAATATTTTTAATTAAAAAAGAATTACCAACAAAGGAATAAGAACCAAATTTCTTGCAAATGCTTAAGAGCAACCATAAGTTCTTACTGCAAACCAGAGACAAAGCAGTCTTCATTTTTGTGCCAGAATTTCCTTTTGGCTCAGATGGCCAGATCTACAGAAGAAAAAAATGGGAAGATTCTATTCTAAAAAGGTTTCCTGATATACTTAGGGAAAAAGTTGTAAAAGACATATGAATTCTTCTAAAATAGGTTGTCTGTGGGCTATCTATCTTATTACTGTACAAAATTCTTTCACTTTTCTGTCTTGATTTCTATTTTTGTCTGTAAATGGTAACAAATTCTTTGGTTTTTGAAAGAGTAAAATGTCATGTAAGAGTACTTTGGAAATGGTTAGAGTGTTATTCCTATGAAATCGTATGGTCATGCAGACAATAGTTGTCAAAATTCTCCAATATATTTTTTCCTTGTAGTAATGCAGTTTCCTCCACCCCCTGTATTATAGTGAAGTGATATCTCATTTCCTCCATTATTGTCCCAGGGAAGAACAGGGAGAATGTCACCCAGGGGACAGAGAGGATAGGAAAAGGAGACAGGTCTTATTGGTCAAAAGGGAGAAGTTGAAAACAGTTCAAATTCTAGGAGGTAGAGGGAGAAGGGAGAAAGAAAGAAAGAAAGGGATGAAGGGAGGGAGGGAGAAGGGCAAGAACTCAGCATTGTGTACTGGCTCCATGCATGAAAACTCCCATAAGGTGGGCAGAAACATCTGAATGTTTTAGAAAAATCTGGAATTCCCCTCTCTTGAGAGGAGAATGAAAGCCTCTAAGAGAAGTTCTGAAATCAGTATGGCCCTCCATGATGTGGAAACAGTAGAGCAGGATCATGAGGCAATAGCGCCTAGATGGTATTTCTAGTTGTCTAGGGCCCGTGCAAGGTGTGTGCATGATCCAGAAGTCCGCGGAGCCAAGGGGAGAAGGCTCAAGCATTTGAGAGAACTGGTGGACTAGAATAGGTCCAAAAATATTCTACCACCCATTAAATAGATGAATATCAGAATGTCAGATGATACCAACTGTTGGTTAAGGGACTTGGGAAACCCTCTTGTACTATTAGTGGAAGTCTAATATGGTAATGTATTCTGGGGAGTTATCTTCAGGGCTTAGAGAATTGCGGCCATATATACTAAGATTCCCACTCCTGGGTGTGTACTGTAGAGCCGCTGCCACACAGGACTATAACGGAATATGTTTGAGTATGTCTATTGCTGCTGTATTTGGGAAGGCAGAAAGTTGGGGGCAATTGAGGTGTCATTGCCAGGGGAATGAATCAGTCAGTTGTGGAATATATATATGCTGTAGAATTCTACCTTTTGGAATTAATTATCTAGATGTACATAAAGCAACATAGATAGATCTTAAAAACATAAGTAGAATGAGAAAAGAAAAAATGTTCTTTATATGTATATGTATATAATTATATGTATATAATTAAACACATAAAGCAACAAAAATTGCATCATGCATTTCTCAAAGATAATACATTTATGTTTTATGAACATGAGTTATCCTTAAGATGAATGTCTTCTGAGTAGAAGGTGCTATTAAGTATTAAAGATTATCAACAGTGGATGCCTCTAGCAGGGAGGGGAATGGAAGTTAAGGTGAGAAATTAAGGGGAAAACAATGAAATTAATGAAACATGATATAGGCCTTGTGAAGTTGGATGATGGTATACCATGAGCTAACAGCAATGGTTAGCTCAACTCTGAACCTTAGGCTAAAAAATAAAGCTGTAGTTTGCATATCTGAATCATGGTGAGTACATATGGTATTATATAATGACGACTATTCAGGAGAGGTGGTCCTGCAGATGATTATATTCAGGAGTGACTGGCCTCTATGAGTAAGCTACTACTTAGCCTTATCACATAAACAGATGATTTCAGGACCAGGATGGAATTTAGTAAATTGCTTGTTATTTAGTTCTCCGATGCCCTGGAAGATGAAAAATTTACCTCCTGAGATTAATTTTTCACTGACTGATCAAACTCAATGTACTGTTTATGTTCTCTCTAACAGGAATTTTAAAGTGCATAAATTTTAAAGCAAGAGTCTGATATCCAAAAAGATACATTACTTTCATCTGAAGTAATTTGAGGTACAGCTGGGTCAAATACTGCTCTTATTTAAGCTCCCTATTTATAAAATATGGATCCAATTAATCAGATTTATGGTGTGAAGTTGGAACTCTCTCTGATGATTAGAGAAGAAAGTCTAATGTTCTTAAAATATTGTCCTCTATGGCCTTCATTATTCACCAGCTGCATGTTGGCTATCATTTTACCTTTCTAGATCTTGGTTTCCTCATCTGTAAAATGTTTAGACTAGCTCATTGCTCCCTAAAAAATTCTATGATTTCACAATGACAAACCAAAAAAGGCGATTAAAATTCTGCTCAAGAGAAAAGTCCTCCCCTGCTGTATTTCCAGCAGCCTATCAGGGCTTGCCTTAGGGACAGGAGACGTTGACAAGCACAAACTCCAAAGGTAGGGGTAAGTCAAATTCTGTTTTCATACTGTTATTTTTGAGTCATCAGTATCTTTTCAGAATCAGGCATTTAAAAAATTCCAGTAGATTTTTCTTTGAATTACTATTCTTAAGAGTAGAATTGGAGTAATATATTTATATGCTGGGGCCCCAGTAAAATTCCATTATCAGAGTCCATGATTCTGGATGGTGTTGGAAGTAAAGTTACTACTACAGGTTTCTTTGGGTGTTTCCAGTGTAAAATACCTTGGATGGTGTGTCAGATGGTCCTGTAATATAATAATATAAATAATATTGCCTATACTTCGTAACACTTGGATGGTGCTAAATACTTTCCAAATATTAACTCAATTCATTTTCATAACAATCCTGGGAGACAGGTACTGTTATTATCCCTCTAGAAAAGGAAAATGAGGCACAGAGAAGTTAAGTAAGTTGTTTAAATTTTCATAGTCAGAAAATGGGACAGATGGTATATGAACCCAGGCTGTTTAGCTCAAGAGTCCATGCTTTTAACCTTTTTAATTAGCAAGATAGAGATTACTATCTCTGTACTATGTAAAGTTTGCCTCAAAATGTTGATGTTATGCTAGAGATTTTTCTAGACTGTATGTTTTGAATAATATTCTCCTTGCTTTACCAATAGTCAAATCTTAGAGGAAGATAATCAGAAAAAAAAAACCCATTGGCTTATCTCCCTTACACTGATTCTTCCTTCAACCCTGCCTCTTATAAGAATAGTGTTTCTAATGTTTATTCATTTGTTCCTCTGTTCTAGACTAAGTGTTGTATGTTTATTAACTTGTTCATTCCTCAGTATCCATGTGAGGTTGGCATGGTTATTAGTCCCATCATGCTGATGGGCAGGCTGAGACTTACAGAGCTTATGTGTTCTGCTTTTGGTCGTTTGTCTAGTGAGCATACCAAGGATCAAGCTCTGGTGCTTGTGCTAAGCTCCTTGCAGGATTGCTCCTAAGGATGCTGAGCATTTGGGGGCCTGGGTTTTTCCATCCCTAAAGGAAGGGTTGTTAAGATGTTTTCTAATGTAATATCCACCTTTAATTCCCTATGAGTTTATTATTCATGTGGTTCTTGGCTTCCCACTTAGTACTGGCTGAAGCAGAATTTCAAACCAGGCTCAAAAATTAGCACCTTTGTCTTTCTTCTTTAAAAAAAATTTTTTTTTAACATTTTATTCTGAACATTATCAGACATACATAAAAAAGAACAGCATAACAAACACCCTACCACCTAGATTGAGTAATAGTTCATACATTTTTTATTAAGGTATCATCGATATACAACCTTACGAAGGTTTCACAGGAACAACATTGTGGTTTCAACATTCACCCATATTATCAAGTCCTCGACCTCCCCATTGCAGTCACTGTCTATCGGAATAGTAAGATGCTATAGGGCCACTACTTGTCTTCTCCGGAGCCCCTTTGTCTTTCATTGGCTTTGGCAAATCACAAATCTTGACATATTAAACAACAAAACAAAATAATACACTGCAAACTATATTTTTATTCCTTTTCCCATAAACTATTTTAAATCAACCCTTGTTATTATTTATATTATGCAGGCTTTCCTTTCATTAATAAAGCATTTTTAAAAATAATACACTTTTCTTTAGAATGACGGTATCTTAAAACAAACTTTCTTAGTAAAAACTAGCAGGAGAGAGACTGAGGTAGAAAAGAGGTCATGACTAATTGCCTGGGAATGTTTCTTCACCCTTCAAAAGAGGTGGCAGAGTGGGGTGAGGAAGTGGGGTGGCGTGACCTTTTGATCCTAGATGTCTTGTTTATATTTCCTTATCATGAATCTTCTTGCTAAAAGTAAAGTGTTGGTAAAGTGGTTTTAGTCTGCCAGAGAGACATTTGGCCTTGGGCCAAACCTAACTGAAATATTATCAGAAATACATTCTTTACCATGTACAGCATTTGCAAGTTCTTCTAATGAGGTCCACCCACGGTAGCCAATTAGGCAGGATAACCTAGTGCTTTGGGCAGAGAAGAGCATGCCCTCTTCCTATCTGTCATGTAGAGGTTATCCACCAAATGTGGTTTTGCCTGGCACATCCAGGGGACTGATGCCAAAGTGTTGTTTTGTGGGACAGAAATAAGTAGCATGAAGTATTTGTCAGCCTCAAAAAGACCATGTAATTTTTAGACTCTTATTTGAGAAAAAAGAGATTTAAAGCTCATTTTCTTCTGGGACAAAACTACAAGCTATCTGACATTAAGTATCTAAATTACTCAAAGATAAATGAGTATGTAAAACATGGCTACAAGGGAAGGCTTAATGGAATATGCCTCTGGAAGGAGGCTAAACTTGGCAATTTTAGGAAAGTTGAGATAAGAGATAACCATTGGACAAAAAGAAAGAGTTGGTGGAAGTGAGAGGGTCAAAGAGATAAGCTCTCCATAGCATACATCCCTAGAATGTCTAGAACCCATATGACAAAAATATACTTGAAACATTAGATGTTCTATGCCTTTTATTTATATAGTGCTTATCTTTAAGGAACTTGAAAGTTTTATTTAGAATTTAGATTAGCTTTTATACAAACCAAATTGGTTAGAAAGGCAAAAGTTCCGTTTAAAAGTGAGGAATGTAAGATGTGGAGTGTTCACATAATTTGATAAACTCATTAGGTTTGGATTAGGACTCAGGTCTTTGACATACAGTTGAGCAGGTGATGTTCCTTATCTCCACCATCAGAAGTTACCACATTCCAGTTGAACACTTCTAAATGCCTTGGAATCATAAAACTGTAAGTTCTGAAAAGATTTCATCTCATTGAACTCCAGAGCCTTTTGCTTGAAGCCACTATATATAACCTTTCCCACCACATTTACCAAATTAAATATCTCCAATGATGGCATAATTGAATGGTAGCACTTCTTTATTTCACACTCCCCTCCAAAAAAAAAAAAAGAAGGATAAATGTAGCAGCTGGGGAGAAAGCCAGGGATTGCTCAAAATAACTCTCTTAGTTACGGATAATAGCAGCAAAACCCCTTCCTTGTTTGCTTCACTTTTGTGGTGAAGAAGAATGCTACCACATTAACCACATCTAATGTTCAGACAGTATGATTTTTTACTAAGGTTAAAGCTCTTAGGAAATTCTAGCTCTCACTTCTTAACCAATTCCTATACATGTATTCCCTTATTTAATAGAAGGCATACTATAGCCATCTTTGTGGGTATCACGACCATCTTATCAGACCAGTGAGAACATGGAAATCTGCTGTGGTTCTCCTTTGGCCTCAAGTATCTCAATCTTGTTGAAGATTAAGATGGTGTGCTTGGAGTCTTGAAGGTCTCATGCTTCTTCTAAGCCAGCAGTAAAATGCTCCAGCACCATTTCATGTTAGGAAACCCAGTTCCATTCGACATTTTCTGAAGATGGTTTTGATTGATGGCAAAGTTAAATCTGTTCCCCAGAGCCAACAACAGTCAAACCCGAAAGGCATGTGGTAGAACCTGCCTCTGCCCAAAACATTTTGAAGTGCCATGGGTAGCTAGTGAACTTGAGAAACTGTGACCAAGGATTGTTTCATTGTCGCTCTTTGGGGACAGTGAAGCTGCACTCTTCAAGGGTGCCCTTTCTGTGCTCACTGGAGTTCCTGGCAGCTAACACAAGAGGACGTTGTAAATTGGCAGGAAGCATACATCTAAAAAAGACTCAACACTAGCTTGGGTCCAAACAAACAGACCAGGAGGAATATTTCCAACTGTCAAATCTGGAATGAAACCTGTGAGCCCTGGTGATGTCTTTTCAGAGTCATTAGATCTTTTCAGGAAGGAAAAGAAATTATCCTTCTCTCAAAGTCAGGAGAACCAACTAGTTGGAAATCTGTGATTGGCATGGACCTGTCTTGAATGGGTTTGCCAGGGATGTACCTAAGTGGAATTCTAAAGTCTTGGTCATTTTTGAGGGCCATCCTGTTTTCTCCTTGTGCCTCTCTGAAGTGTAAACAATACTAATGAATTTATGTATTACCTCTTGTGATTCATATATTTGCATTTTAACAGCAGTGTCCTGAAGATAGTACTTTAACACAAAGGAGTGAATCTTACAGTGGGAATTTCAGCCACCGTGGCAGACCACTGGGAAAGAAATTTTGGGAGTATGCTTTGTGGGCAGGCCCAAATCAATACAAGTGGAAGGGTAACTATTATTTACGCTGTCACTTTCCAGAGTTACTTCTGCCTGTATATTCCATAGAACTCTGTGAATCAGAAGGAATCTAGTGAAAGGACTCAGCTCCAATGTGGGCTGCCTACCTTCAACTGTGCCAGGGTTTGTGTGGCAGGGAGTAAAACATAAACCCAGTACTATGCCCTCTTGGAAGGTCTGCCCTTCCAGAAGGGAAGAACCCAGATGGAAAGTGACCTGAAGTACCATACCATGAAGTGCCACATGGGAGGGAGGTTAGTAGGTTTGTGGAAATAGAGAAAGCCATCCATCCACTTACTCCCTCCCCTGGAAAAGCCTTAATTTAGCATTTATTCATGTCTAGAACCACTTGGGGAACACCTTACCTCTGCCTGCTATGAGGTGCTATGAGGCCCCTCTGAATGGCTGAGTTAATGTGCCATTTAGGCAAGAGTCAGGTTTTGGATCTTACATTCCATAATCTCAAATTGACTAACAATTTTTTTCTATTGTAAAATAATTTACAAAAATTATAGAAAATATGAGAAATAGTGAAAATCACTCATAGTTCTGTGATTCAGACATATGGCTGTTAAAAGTTTGGACATTCTTAACTATGCACTATGTTGTACATCTGAAATCAATATATTGTATATCAACTATATTTCACAAAGAACTTATACATGTAGTAACTTACTTTACAATGTAGGGACCCTACTACATATATTTTTTAAATTCTGTTTCATTTGCTTATTACAAAAATTATTAAATCAGAAATGTTTTCTTATTAAATGTTATTTGAAATTACACTAGTTACTGGTTGCATACTATTTCATTGCAAGGATATACCGTCTAATTATTTAAGTGATCCTTTCTGTTGATTACTCAAATTACCCTGGCCTCTCATGCACCTGCCTTCTGCTGATTGCCCTTTGCTTTTGTAAGAGACGCTATTAAAACAAAGGCCAATTATGATTAATTTTATGTGTTATTTATGTCAATTATTAATTTTATGTGTTAACTTGGCTAGGCCATGGTACCCAGTTATTTGGTTCAACACTAGTCTAGATGTTGTGAAGGTATTCTGTAAATGTGATTAACATTTACAACAGTTGTCTACAAGTAAAAGTGTTAACCCTGGATAATGTGTGTGGGCTCATTCAATGAGTTGAAGGCCTTTTGAGCAAAAACTGAGGTTTCCTGGAAAAGAAAGAAATCTTTCCCAAGATGATAACAGAAATTCTGCCTTGAGTTTCTTGCCTGTCAGCCCACTCTATGGATTTTAGACTTGTTAGCCTCCATAATCTCATGAGCCAATCCTTGAAGTATATCTTCCATTAGATCTGTTTTTCTGGAAAGCCTTGATGATATACCTATGAAATCTGTTAGCACATTTGCCTTGAGAATGTCATCAGAGACCTTACCTATCATAAATTAGAGCATCTACAAGAGATCTCACATAAAATTTTCTTAAAATTTAGTAGTAGGAGGAGACCTGCTTCTCCTGAATACTAGTATGCTTCCCACTCTCTGATGGTGGGAATTGCTCCATTATCTTACCCCCTTTTTTGGTTGATTAGGGAAAAAACATGAAGCTCAGCCATAGTGGGTTAATTTTGTATTCTTTTTCCTTGGTCACAACTTAGCACTTAACTTAAATTGTCCCCCATCCTTTTCTTTACTCTTATTTGTAAGATGTATCAATTCTTTGTAGAAAAGAATAAGATATAAAGAGTTAAGGTTCACCCCTCTGTTTTTCTTCCTTTGATTTTAGGGTAGATGTTTCTCTTTCCCCTCTGGCTGAATAAAAATTATATTTACTTTTGCCCTTATCCTAAAGACTTGAGAAAAACGATTAAAGAAAATCTGTTTTCTTTTCTCTGGCCTGTATGTGAATAAATTATGTGCTACGACAGTGACAGCTTCCTGCTGAGTTATATCCAGCAGGGCCAAGCCTTGGCGTATGCCCTGGGCAGGATCACTGGAATAACTCTCAGGCGTTTGAAGTTGTCTAGGCCTGGTCAGTGGTGTACCTAAAGACTAGAAGGCAGGATACTGGGTGGGCCTGACTCAATTAATTGTATTAGAAAGCTTTGCTCAAGAATTTTGCCTAATGCCATCCCTATTAGTCCAATGTGAAGGCCTGTATCAGTAAAGGTCATTTTGTTGTATCAAAAATTTCTGCATAAAAGTCTGGCCCAATAGTGGCCATTGGCAGTTTGGTAAGATTTAGATGGCATACGAGGCATCAGAAAGATGTGAAATTCTTAGACATGCAATGACACCTCCCAATCCTGCCCCCACAAACTATCAGCAAACTCCAGGTCTACTTTTTGCTTCTAGTAGATGCTTTTGATTTACAGATACATTAAAATTACATAGGAAATATAAATACCCAAAGCAAAAGGCATGTGAGAGAGACTATTTTACCTGTCCAGGAATATTTTATACTTTGATAAGAAGAAGGTGTGGCAGCTGGCACATTTGGAATTCCAGAAGGGAAAGAGAACCAGATAGCCCTTAAAGAAAGACATATTTAATAGAATCATTTCTGATGACTAATGAATATGGTTAGGAAACAGAATATTATCGTTTTCTTCTGAGGGTACAAAGTATAGAGGAATCTAATGTCCTTTGTAAATGTATTTCTGTATTTATTGTTTATTCTCCCAAATGGCTAGTCTCCCAAAAGACAAACCCAGTGTGCTCCCAGAATTCGGATTTAGCCTTACAGTTTCTCTAAATACCACTCGCCTGATGTTTCTTTAATATGGAGATTAAACGCAAACATGAAATTAGCTTCCTTGAAACATTTGCTTTGAACTTTGCGTTTCTGCAATGAGGAGATGATCTTTTGAACGGATGCCCTTCCACACCAACAGTGCCTTCAGAGCTTGGATGTGGGCCAGCCTCACGTAGCCGTTTTCCCTTTCTTAGCTCCCTCAATATTATTGGCACATTGTTTCCACCAAAACCCATATTTCCTAAAGGGTTTTTGACAACTTCAAGTAAGTTCAATATCTTTCATGGGAAGCTGTGCTAACAGGGCAGAAAGACTGAAATGCCAATTATAGCAGCACCAGAAGCTGAGCTGCTTTTGGTTTATTGGGAATATAGGGATAATCTGTTCAGGGCAATATATAGAGCCTATGATGTAACTCTTAAAGTAAAACACAACTGAGAAACTGTTTAAGTTATGGAATGTTCCTTTCTGAATGGTTTTCTGGGCCTTTTTAGATAATTTCAAAATTCTCTAATTAGTTTTGTAATTTGGTGATTAGCATTATCATCCTCCCTTTAATGGAGAATTTACTTTTATGATAAGCATGGCTCTCTCCCTCTATTTTGGCGATAATGAAAGCGATTGAATCTGCACCATTCTTTTCTTAACTTTTGGGAATTCAGGCTAATTGGGATAACCCTGTAAGTTAAGCTATTTGATGCATTTGTTAAAATGTAAAGACTGAAAAATCCATGGCTCTTAACTTGTCATTTTGGTAGCATCCCTCACTGACATGCAAAGAATTATTTGTTAATGACAAACATTGATTCTTGTATGTGTGTGTGAGTATTTTAATGCAGAAAATTATTTTTTTTAAAAAGCATAGCAGAGATTGGGAGCCCCACTGACTAGACATAGGAAATATTCTTCCATTCACATTTCTCAAATAAATTTTATGATTATCCTGGCTGTATAAGGAAAGCTTTATGAATTCAATAAGGGCTTTACACATTTTTGGATGTTATATGTAGTATGAATAGTCCTTTTAAAAAATAAACGTGGCAAGCAATACTCAGCCTAAAAAGCATAGAAATAATTCATTTTGTCTATTCTCCATCTTTCATATTAAACTGCCATGTATTGAGCTGTGTGGAGTGAGAATATTATCTAACCTTATTTGGCAACCAAAGAGGGCAAAGCCACAAAGACAGAATCAGCTGGTGTAAAGTTGGGGATGATGGGAAATTCTATGGTTCAGGAAGGAAAAAATTGGTAGCCAGTAGTAGACAAAAGATGTTCAGGTTGCTGCTATGTGGGAAATGTGAACTGTTAAGAGGTGACTAGAACCATCAGTTAGTGTTCAATTATTTGATCTCAACAATCAGCATTTTAATAGCCTTAGCCAAAAACCTTTTTAGGCTGCTGGCATATTGTTCCTCCTATTTCCCATCATGTATAACAGAGAATAATGGGATGTTAGTAAAAAAGTAGTTTTAGAGATCACTTTATTAAAAACTCAAGTTTTTCATAAAGCAGGATACACATGCCCAGTCTTTGTAAATACCCATTTAAGTATCAGAATTTATTTGAATTTATGTACTATGTTTTGTTGTTTAGGAGTTTTTTATGTTTATGTTAATTCACTCAAATGCTAGATAAATGTCAAACATCCTGTTAAAGATTGGGCAAGATAAACAACGATAACAATAATAGCAAATCCTCATTGGCAAGGACATAATTTCATGGCTGTGGACAGCTGTCTTCCAAGAATCATTGTTTCACATTGATCTTCTCATGGGAAGCTATCATTTGTTGAGTGTTTACCATGTGCTAGGTATGCTGTAAACATTATTTTATGGAATCATTATAACTGGCAGAAGCTCACAGAGTTCAAAATGCCAGTCGTTAGGTAGCGAGTGAGAGGTGAAACTGGGTTTGTGTCCAGGTCAGCCCGGTTCCATATCCCATGCCGGTTGTTACTGTAGTGCTCTCCATCTCTCCCTTACCCATTTTCATTGCAAACATTTTCTTGAAATTTTCTACCACTTTCCCTTACAATGCCTTGGCTTTGTAGGTACTAATATAGGTCGGATGCTAATGCTAAAACAAGCAACACATTTTCTTCTTGCCTTCCTTGAACATCCT